>CAKNXH010057868.1:31974-45788 GCA_932178445.1 Andricus quercusramuli
TTCTTTTCGAGCTGAGTAAGCTGTACCAAGGCTACAAAGTCCATCTTTTAATTCTCATAATCGGCTGCCTTGGAGGTATGAAAGCTTCATTTATTAGCCAACTCAACAAGATTCCGGCTTGCCAGCGTCAGGCTCATTTCATCGCGAACCGGATGCAAAAGGCTGTTCTCCTGGGATCACTCCATCTGGTCCGTCAACACTGTTCCTCTTAAATTCTACAAAGATTGGTAGCTCTAAAAAAGTATCCAGAGGTGAAACCTTCATCTCCAACGGTCTTGTCTGCCGCGTAAGGTCATCCGCGGCTAGAGACCTGACTCCAGGGAACAGTGTTGCCCGATGTTATCACGCGTAAATTTCCCGCTCTTGCTTACCTTCTAGGACAGAAGGAGCAGAAGCGGATGACGTACACGTTCCAGTAGCTTTGGGATTGGTTTCGTTAAGGAATCATGATCGAAGCTTCCGGAGCCTACAACTTCTCTAAATAATAAATAATACAGCCCTATCGAAGGTGTTCTCGCGTTGTCGTCGCGGTAGGGCTTGAGCTTTCCTCTAATGAATTTGAAGGCTATGTTGGCCGTAGCATTGCTACTGACAGGGTTTCCCATGCCAAACAGGCAGAAAACGAAGAGGAAAGTGACTAAGAGGAACACCAAAACCCATAAATGATAATGGAGAGCATTTTAAAAATTTTGAAACGCTTGTCGCTACCCGAGGATCGTCGGGGTGCCCCTGGAGCTACCGCTGAGGGCCACAGCATGCGGGACGGTGGTGATGGTGAGCTGCGAGATGGTTAGGCAGATCTCACTAATCAAACAGCTGGCCAGCAAGAACATCTGCGACATACGGTAAGCAGTGAAACATCAACTGCGTCTGCTGAGGATGCTTTGGCTAGCGTTAGCTATTTACAGCCAACCACTTTAACAGAAATATCGTGGGAGAGCATCAAGTGGGATACCAGAATGAATGAGGAATTGATGCGTCTCTATTCTGAAAGTGCGAAGTTTGAAACATCACGCAAAAAAGGACAAAATTTCAGAACGAAATTTGCCGCAAAGTATCCTCAAATAGAGAAAGTCGCATTGAGAGATCTTATCGCTAAGGTGAAGGACATCAGGACTAATCTACTCATTTCAGAAGATCGAGCAATGGAGATTAAACAGCAGGTTGATTTGGAGTGGAAGAACAACGGCAATGAACAGCAGTTAGAGGAAGCCGCGTCACACGATCAAGCAGTGGCAATTGATGTTCTTCCTCAACCTGGTGATGATCCAGCACCACCACAACCTCCGGAGGTAGATGGCCTAATACGACCAGTGCCAGAAGCCGAAGTTCAACAGCCAAGGAAGCGATTAAAATGGACATACCATATGAACAGAGATGTGATGCGCTTTTATTTTTTGGCAAAGAAAAGTGGGCAAAGTGTAAGGAGAGAACATCATCGTCTCTTCTTACTTAAGTACTCAGGGCTAGCCACAAGAATAAATGAGCAGAATCTAGCAGATCAAAAATGCTCGATATCTGTAAACAAATTGCTTTCGGCTGTTGAAATAGCTGCCATCGAAATGGAAGTGGAACAGCAGCTTCCTATTTATGAACTTCCATTGGAAGATGTGGAAAACGAAAACTTGATTGCAGCTGAAGACATAGGTGCTAGGGATAATGAACATCAAGTACCGGATGGACTAGAACCACATCCGGATATCCTAAACGATGATATAGACAGCGAAGTCCCAGAAAATCTACAGCACCTTGAAAGGAATTTTGGTCATGCTCTACTATAGTTCAGACATGTAGAACCAACACAAAGGCATTCACTGCCCAAGATGAACATCACAAATGATCTGCGTGCGCTAATAGAACACCTAAACAGCAAGGTTTTACCTATGCATTTGAACGCAACACAAAATGCGTTAGAGGTGCAAACTCTTGTATACTGTGCAGCTGTGGCAACCGTTAGAACGTTGGGCCGCAGAACTAAGCCTATAAATGCAGTCTTCGCCCCAAGACAGGAGCGAGATCCGCCATGGAATATCAGGTTGGATATGGATGTCAGCAAAGAAAGGTGCAAATTGGGTCGACTGACTCAATATAAAAAAGGAAATCGAACCAGAAAGCTGATACACCATGTTATTAGAATCATCCACCCTCGGTACATCGAGACATTGACACCAGCAATATTGGATGAGATTATAGACTCCCAGCGGCAGAGACTTGATGTTCTTACTGCTAGACTGCGTCGGTACAAGAAAAGTAGTGCAAGAAGGCAACAAAATCGAACATTTCAGACAGACGAAAGAAGGTTCTATCGTGAACTGAGTGTACAGCAAAATAACCAGCAAGACACCGAAGTCCCTCAATTGGAAGAAATGACTAACTATTGGTCAGACGTTTGGGGAAAAACTAACAGAAGCAATTTGGACACTGCGTGGTTCCAACTAGAGAAAGCAAGAGCAAGCAATAACCCTGAAATGGAGCTGACGAACATCACAGCTTTAGATGTTTCAGCGGTCTTGAAAAAAGCATGTAACTGGAAAGCTCCAGGTCCGGTCATGGTGCACAATTTCTGGTATAAGTACCTGACTAGTGTGCATCTTGCGTTGGCACGGTGTTTTCAGAAGATCATCGAACATCCAGATCTGATGCCAGGCTTTATGCTGCAGGGTACTACGTATATGTTGCCTAAAAAACCAGACGCTCAAAGTCCATCTGAAGTTCGACCGATAGCCTGTCTTCCAACAATATATAAATGTCTTACAGCAATCATAGCAGATAAGGTTTATTCTCACTGTGACGAGAATGACATTTTTACAGAAGAACAAAAAGGATGTTGTAAAAACTCCCGAGGCAGTAAAGATCTAGTCACCATAGACGCTGTTGCCATGACGCAAGCTCGTAAACACCAAAGGAACTTGCACATGGCATACATTGACTACAAGCAAGGGTTTCCTTCCGTACCACATGACTATTTGCTTGAAGTCTTAAAAGTATACAAAATTTGTCCACGCATCATTGACTTCCTAAGTCGTGCGATGATGCTATGGGGTACAAGAATCATGTATTTTGATCATGGACATCTGAGGATAACTAGATGAATACGCATTAAGACGGGTATATTCCAAGGAGACTCCTTCAGTGCATTATGGTTCTGTTTAGCGTTGAACCCACTGAGCAAAACTTTAAATAGCTTGTCTCATGGGTTCCGAGTAAATGATAATGGGGATGGTCATCAAGTGACCCATCTTCTATACATGGATGACCTGAAGCTATACGCTAGTTCGGACGAGAAATTGCAACAAGTGATTGATGTTACAAAGCAGTTTTCCAATTATATCAACATGGAGTTTGGACTAGATAAATGCCGAACAGTGCATTTAATCAGAGGAGAATTAGGGACCGCAGAGATAGACAACAATTTCGGGAATGACATCGAGGCAATGGCTGAGGGCGAGTCATATAAATACCTGGGTATTCTTGAATCTCAGGGTATTCAGCATACGATAGTTAAGAAAAGCCTAACGACTGCCTTCACTAAAAGACTCAGATTGGTTCTGAAGAGGTCTCTTAACTCGGCACACAAGATCAGGACAATCAACACCTACGACATCCCTGTTCTCACGTACTCCTTTGGGCTCATCAAATGGTCGAACACTGACCTCGAACGATTAAACAGAATCATCCGCGTAGAAATGACGAAACACCGAATGCACCACCGTAATTCGGCGAGTGAAAGGGTAGTTCTACGACGACATAGAGGGGGCAGAGGCATTGTAGATGTCAGAAAACTGTGTGAGTCACAAGTTACACAGTTGCGAGACTATTTTAACAGCAAGCGAGATGTTACGCTTTACAACACCATCTGTAAAGCGGATCTTGAGTACACGCCCTTGAATTTGTCCTCAGAGGAGGCCTTGAATATCAGGGCAGAAACCATACAGGAATTAGAAACGCAATGGAGACAGAAAGCCATCCACAGCGAACACCCCAAAACGCTAGATCAATATTGCGATTCAGGATAGAGTTGTCAGCACCAGGAATTATCGGAAACACGTGTTACATCAAGACGTGGTTGACCGGTGCCGATTATGTGGAGATACCAACGAATCCATCGAGCACATTATTGATGGTTGTCGCGTAATAGCTCAAAGAGAATATACGCACAGACATAATGATGTGGCGGGCATTGTACATCAACAACTTGCCTTAAACCTAGGACTCTTAACAGAATGGATGCCTTTCTATAGATACATTCCAATGTCAGTTTTAGAAAATGAAGATTACATCTTATATTGGGATGTGACTATCCAGACGGATCATTACATCCGAGCCAATCGACCTGACATCGTGATGCGAGAGAAAAAAGGTGGAAGAGTCTACATCATCGACATTGCTTGTCCGCTCAACCGAAATTTGCAGGCAACCTATACAACCAAGATTCATAAGTATAGCGAGCTAAGGCATGAAGTTAAGGCAATATGGAGGAATGTGAAACATGCATCTATTCATCCTATTGTGATTTCGGCTACAGGCAATGTGCACGCAAGATGCATTGAACATCTTGAACATTTAGGAGTCAGTAGGGTACTGGCGGCAGCTCAAAAGGCGGTTTTATTTAACACCTGTCGCATTGTAAGAAACTCCCTAGACCATCAGGAAGCAAGTGACTAAGAACCTATGGCGTGATACATGGTAGCTCTAAGAAAGCATCCAGAGGCGACTGATGTCACCTTCAACACTCACGGCCGCTGTGTAAGGATAACAGCGGCAAAGCCAAACTGCAAACTACATCATGCTTCTAATTTTGTACCTACAACATCATCGTAAATGATTTCAAACAACGTACTGAAATAACTTCTAACATCATGATCTCATCATTCACTTGACTTAGTCCGTGGCTATGACGAAAAACCGGGTTCATCCGAGAAAAAGTATGAAAAAAAAATAATAATCCCTAAACAATTTAGGGCGTAGGGATGTGGCGACCCCATCGCCCAAGAGCTCCGGCTCTTGCAGTCAGCCGCGTTGCTTTGGGCTAACTCCCCAATGCAACGAATTATGCGGTTACGACACAAGTATCGCGCAGTGCCACCCACAATAGGCCTCTCTCGGATGGAGGCCATGGTTCCGTTGGGAGTGGCAATAGGAACGAACCGAGGCGACGACCAGGCAACGACCCCGGACAAACGCGAGAACATCGATTTAAATGGTCGGACCAACTCAGGAGGAACCTTCTTACCTGTTGGCAAAGAAGCTCACCGACGCGGAGAGGATTCATGAAGAGGTTACATGACCGTTGGGGCGATATGCACCCGGAATATGCTCATAAAATGCCTCAGTATTTGAGAGATCAGGTATCCTTCTTGCGAAAAAACGGATATGAAGCTCTTTATCAACAGGAAGAGGAGCAACATCCTCCAGCGTACATTCCACCCATTCCAGCAAGACCACCTTTACAGATAGTCGATAATGCCAACATGAGAAGTAGGAGATCTATCCACCAAAAAGTCTTCCTCAGGATGGACAAATTAGCTGAAGCTAATACTGCTCTCCGCGATTTTCTCCCTGAAGATGTTAATCTCTGGAATCTGAACTGTGCAGTTTAGGAGAAGGCGGTTTCCCTGCTTGGCGACGGTAGAAGTAACGATACTTCGGTACGTCTGCGTAAGACACGCGAGCGTATTGCACAGCTTCAGTTCAAAATTGAAACGGCCAGACGGCATGCATCAAATGTTCAGTGTGTGATTAGCTACATAACATCAAATGAAAAGTTCACTCCAAAAGTTAGGGCAATTGCTCGAAACTTGAGGGAAGCAAATCACACGCTGAATAAGTGTAAACTTTCGACCATCAAGCAGCACTGGACGCAAAAAATAAGATTTCTTTCAACAGCGAAACAGCGCCTTGAACGGCGAGTCAAGTGGATTCAGGAAAATTACACCTTTTCTACTAATCCTTCCCGTCTGTTCAATGAAGCTTCATGTGTAGTTAAAAATCCGCCTAGTCGAGAAGAGATTCAAGTCTTCTGGGAGCAAGTATATGGAGATACTTATCAGCTAAATGAAGACGCTTCTGATATATCACACTTTCGTAACTTTTGCCAAAGGAAAAGGCTACAAGGTCCAGAGGAAGAGTGTCCACTAATTACTGCTGAAGAAGTGAAGAAAGTTATCGCTAGAACTAAGAAATTTTCAGCGCAAGGCCAGATAAAATCTACAACTTTTGGTGGAAGAAGTTTACTTCTACGCACCAAGATCTAGCTCGTATATTTACTACTTTCTTAAACGGAGAACAACCCGTCCCGCAGTGGCTAGTGGAAGGACGCACGGTATTGCTTATTTAAACACCAACTACAAGCTATTCACTGGCATCCTCAAAGAGAGGATATTAACATCTATCGAGCCGGTATGGAGTGTAATAGTCGAACAACGTGGATGCAAGAGAGGGCTGGCAGGTTGCAGGGAGAACCTGTTAATAGACAGGTGTATTACTCAGGACTCGATCAGGTATCAACGCAATCTGTCCATGGCTTGGATTGATTACCGTAAGGCATTCGATAACACGAACCATGAGCTACTTATTAAGCTCCTTGAGTGCATGGAGGTGCATCCAAAAATAGTGAGATGGATAAAAGAGCTTATGCTCTTGTGGAGGACAAGATTTGTCATAACATCTGACGAAAGACAAGTGACTACAAGCTTTGTCACATATAAGAGGGGGGTCTTTCAAGGAGACTCTCTAAGTCCGATACTTTTCTGCATCTCCCTCTTGCCTCTATCTATTGTGCTCCGAGGGAAAAGCTCTGCATACCTATGTGGCCCGCCGAATAGAAGAGAATATAAGGTCAACCACCTTTTATACATGGACGACCTTAAACTCTTTGCTTCCTCAAAAAAGGACCTTAAGATCCTTGTAGATGCGGTAAATAGGTATTCTAAAGCGATTGGCATGAGCTTCGGACTGGACAAGTGTGCCTGCGCCCAACTACACCAAGGAAGACTAGAAACTGCATCATCCCGTGACGATCAGGATGTTCAACTCATAGGCGGAAATACCATTCAACATCTTGGTATTGGAGAAACATATACATATCTTGGAATACCGCAAGCGGAAACCCAAAATGTGCATAACTTAAAAACGGCCCTTGGAAAAAGGTATCGCCAAATTCTCAGAAAAATTTGGGCTTCCGAATTATCTGGAAAGAATAAGATCCAGGCGACCAATATGCTGGCCGTTCCTATACTGCTCTACACGTTTGGTGCAGTAAAATGGAACGCCGATGAGTTGAAGCAACTTGATCGAAGCACACGCAAGATGATGACAATACATCGAAGTCTTCATCGTAGATCTTCCGTACCTCGGATATATCTCCCTTGCGATAAAGGGGGTAGAGGCTTGCTAAGCTTAGAGTGTCTTCATCGAAGAACGGTTCTGGCTACAGCCTGCTCAGTTCTAAAAAGCACGGATTCCCTTATGCGACTTGTACATCAACATGAAGTCGCCAATGCTGCGGTGTTTTTATACCATGCCGCAGATAGGGCCGCAGAGGAGCTTGACCTCCCATTGAATTCCAGCGACACTACACATGGGCTAGCATCACTAACACCTCTGGTGCTCAAAAGTCGTATACAGGAAGCAGAACATACGCTCCTACTAAGAGAACATGCTAACAAACCCCTTCATGGTAAGTTCTACGGCATCATACGTAGAGAAGAGCTCTCAATGGGTCTGTCCCAACATGTTTCTCAAGTCTGCTGGATTGAGATCGGAGACCGAGGGATTTCTTTTTACCTGTCAAGACGGTGTCGTAGACACCTTAGTTTACCGCGAGCGCATAATGAATGTACCTGTACGCGATACCAACTGCCGAGCGTGCAAGCAAGAGCCCGAAACACTTGGACATTTTCTCAGTGGATGCTCTAAATATGCATGCTACGCGTACATAGAGAGACATAATGCAGCTCTAAATGTGTTATATTACCATCTCAGGCATTTCTATGGTGTTGATCTATTGCCCGTCTTGCCATACGCCCAGGGGGAGCTCGAGTCAGTTGTGGAGAATGATCAGTGTAAGATCTACTGGAATTTCTCATTCTCCACCACTTAACGTATCAGTGCTACGAAGCCAGACATTGTCCTCCAAGACCTGAAGAACAAGATCATTTACGTGATTGAATTCTCGGCACCAGCCGATGGTAATTTCACGGCAAAGGAGGGAGAAAAACGGGCGAAATATCAAGCACTTCTTTTCGATCTGAGTAGGCTGTACCAAGGCTACAAAGTCCATCTTATAATTCTCATAATCGGCTGTCTTGGAGGTATGAAAGCTTCATTTATCAGCCAACTCAACAAGATTCCGGCTTGCCAGCGTCAGGCTCATTTCATCGCGAAACGGATGCAAAAGGCTGTTCTCCTGGGATCACTCCATCTGGTCCGTCAACACTGTTCCTCTTAAATTCTACAAAGATTGGTAGCTCTAAAAAAGTATCCAGAGGTGGATCCTTCATCTCCAACTGTCTTGTGTGCCGCGTAAGGTCATCCGCGGCTAGAGACCTGACTCCAAGGAACAGTGTTGCCCGATGTTCTCACGCGTAAATTTCCCGCTCTTGCTTACCTTCTAGGACAGAAGGAGCAGAAGCGGATGGCGTACACGTTCCAGTTGCTTCGGGATTGGTTTCTTTAAGGAACCATGATCGAAGCTTCCGGAGCCTACAACTTCTCTAAATGATCCCTAAACAATTTTGCACTCCCAGTCCAAAAGTATGAATAGTGTCATTCCTAGAATAATATGGAAACTCATTAAAAAACTTCATACATTTTATTACTGCTTAACAAATTTGGGTACTTAAGTGTCGAAAAAAATTTAAAACTGAATTTGGCCAATTTCAAAAATGATTATTCTTTATTTCAAAAATTTCCAAACCTAATTTTCAAACCAAAGAAGAAGGAATTTTCAAAAAAGGAGTTGAATATGAATTTTGAGCCAAAAAGTTCAAGTTTCAACACAAAAATATTAATTTTCTACCAAAATACTTGATGGATTTTCAACTGAAAAATATAAATTATCAAGCAAAAATTGAATAGTTACATTTGCAGTTGAAAAATTTATTCTGAACTAAATAAAAACGAATTTTCAACAGAACGGTAAAAATTTCAACCAAAGTAATGAATTTTTCACTAAAATAATGAGTCTTCAACCACAAAAATGTATTTTCAACAAACAAACAAATTTTAACCAAACAGTTGAATTTTCAACCGAAAAGATCAATTTTCTACCTAAAAAGATTAATTTGTAAGAAAATACATGAATTATCACAAAACTATTGAAAATTAAGGAATTTTCAACTAAACGTGAAATAGTTGAATTTTCGGTCAAAAATAATTAATTTTCAATAAAAAAAATATGCCCGCTTCGCGGGCACATTCTCATTGCGCGCTACTCGCGCGGCTCGCTTCGCTCGCATGCTTGAGCGCGCCTAGGGCGCGCGACTGTTGGTTCTCGCGCTTCGCCCTCGATAACGTATTTACCTCGCTTTAACGAACACATTCTTATCACGTATCTCGTGCTTCGCACTCGATTTTGTCCAAAATGTGAGCTTTTCTACATTATGTTCAATACTATTATATCTAATGTACATTATATTCATTTCTGTACCTCGATCTGGTAATATGAAGAGGGTTCTCAAAGCACCTACGGCCTTGACGATTACATTCTCATTGCGATACTCGCTCTTCGCGCTAATACAGACGATTGCTTTTGAAAAATAAAACCATGTGAAAACTAGTGAAAATTCTGATTAAAATTTTTCAATCTACCAGAAAATTCATTTTTCTACTTTTTGAAAGTTTTCAACATTTTGAAAAGTATATAACTTTTCTAATTTCCATCGAAATCAAAAATTTCATTGTGATAATTTTCAATTCTTCCACCCATCTGTAAGAAACTTACAAAAATTTCTGAAACAGTGAAAAATTTTTTTTTCAAATTTTGAAAATGTTCTAAAATTTTTTATTTTGGTTGGAAATATCTGGTTAACGAACTTAACCTTCATTTCAAGACCCTTGAAAAGTTTACCAAAGGCTGACTCGATTGGACGAATCCTTCAAAAGTTAGCGTGGCGACAACATTTAGGTAACCATACAGACATACAGACAGATATACAGACAGACATACAGACAGACATACAGACAGACACCGACAAAATTTTATGATTTTCGGACTCTGGGAGTGCCGGAACATAAAGATTCGTTAAAAACCAGGGGTCGAAAATTTGGACGAATACAATACAGTCTCATGAATGAGAATGTAAAAAGTGATTTCCATTAAAAACTGAAAAAATGTGGAGTGAATTGTTAATTTGGAAAAGAATCGAGTAATTATGAGATATATTTAGAAATTTTGAAAAGATTCCCAAATAAGTTAAAACTTGAAAAGATTTTTAAACAAAACGTACATTTTTTAAGATTCTGAACACAACATCTATATTCTGCTTTTTATGCGTTAAAAATAGTATCTTCAGTTAACTTTCACAAACAAATTGGTTAAGCAGTAAAAAAATGTCTGATGTTTGTTAATGAGTTTCCAAATTGAGCTAGGGATGACACTATTCATTATTCTGGACTGGGAGTGCAAAATTATTTAGAAATAATATTGAGAAATGCGATTGTTTGAGAAATGAAATAAATCTATGATATTAGTTAATAAGTTTTTAAATGTGGCCAAATTTTAGCTTACGTAATTTCTCAAGTTAGGTAACATATTGCACCAATAAATTAAAGCTACTGCAGTGGATTCAAGTGAAATATTCTGAAAATTTTTCTATACAATTTCTCATAAATTGAACATTCCTTCTTTAATTTTCAACTTTTCAAGTAAAATATCATATCGTTGTAATCGTTATAAATCGCAGATCGACCGCAGCAGTTCGGCTGAGTGAGGGAAAACTGTGTAGTGGGGGAACCGTTCGCAGGTACGCAGGGCGGAATTGACCATCGCCCTAATTTTTAAACGTATGGACAAGCATCATAAATTAGGTTTATTTTTCAAACAATTACATTATTACAATTAGCCTTCAATAATTTGACATGCCCTGTGCAAAAGTATGAATAGTCTCATTCATAGCCTAATTTAGAAACTTATGAACAAGCATCATAAATTTGGTTTATTTCTCAAACAATTACATTTCTAAAAATTATCTTTTAATAATTTGACACGCCCAGTGAAAAAGTATAAATAGCCTCCTTCCCAGTCTAATTTTGAAACATTTTAACAAGCATAATAAATTTGGTTAATTTCTCAAACAATCGCATTTCAAAAAATTATCTTTTAATAATTTTGCTCGCCCACTTCAAAAGTATGAATAGTCTTACTCCTAGTCTAATTTTGAAACCTATCAACAAGCATAATAAATTTGGTTCATTTCTCAAACAATCGCATCGAAATCATCTTTTAATAATTTGGCACACTCAGTGTTCCAAAAAAAAGCATGGTTAGTTCTTCTAGCAATTTTGATTAAAATTTTCAATTCTTTTGAAACCTTTCAGAATGCTCAAAAAGTTTCTAAGTTTTTTCAGACTTCAATGAAAATTATGTTTTTTTTTGGTTGAAAATTAATTTTTTTTAAACCGAAAATTCAACTATTCCATGCTTGGTTGAGAATTCCTGTATTTTGTTGAAAATTAGTTTTTTGTGATAGAATATTAATCTTTTAGGTGACCTATTCATCTTTTTGATTAGAAATGAATTTCTTCTTTTAAACATTCAACTATTAGGTTGAAAATTCAACAACAAAGTTGAAAATTCCTTAATTTCAAATGTTTTTGTGAAAATCCATGTATTTTGTTAAAAAATAGGCCGTGTCTACGGTTACCGAAATTTCGGTACGAATAGCTCCCAGATACTACTTTGGCTATTTGTACCGAAATTTCGGGTATAAACTTCCGAGAAGCCGATACCTCCGATTAACGCCGCCCCCTTCCCCAACCCCTGAGGTGTTGGGAAGGGGTATGGATGCTACCTACATTCTTTCTGTGACCAGTCACAGAGGTGTCCTCCCGCCCCCCCCCCCCCACGAGACGTTGGAAAAGGGTAAGGATGTGACCTACAATATTTTTGTGACCAGTCACAGAAGTGCCTCCCCCCATGAGATGTTGGAAAGGGTTAAGGGTTTGACAAACATTATTTCTGTAATCAATCACAGGGGTGCCTTCCCGCCCCCCCCCACAAGACGTTGGAAAGGGGTAGGGATTTTACCAACATTATCTCTGTAACCAGTGACAGGGGTGCCTTCCCGCCCCCCACAAGACGTTGGAAAGGGGTAGGGATTTTACCAACATTATCTCTGTAACCAGTCACAGGGGTGCCTCTCCTCCCCCCATAAGACTTTGGAAAAAGGTTAGGGATGTCATGTAAAATATTGGTTTTTCAGAAAAATTGTATATTACATGGATGGTGTATTTCCAGGAGATCAAAAGCTTCTATTTAAAGCTTTTTTGTAATTTTGTATTATTTACCGAAATGACGCTGAAAAAATGAAATTCTTATAGTTTTTTAGAGGTGTGACCTCAAAATTCATATGTATAAGGAGTTTCAAATTAATCGGAGGTATTCGCTTTTTGGAATTTTACTCATGGAATTCCGGTACAAATAGCCAAAGTATAGTATCTGGGAGCTATTCGTACCGAAACTTCGGTACAAATACCCAAAATAGTATCTGACAGCTATTCGTACCCAAATTTCGGTAAAAATAGCCAAAGTCGTAGTTCGCAGATATTTGTACCGAAATTTCGGTACACGCAGGCACTTCCTAAAAAATAATCTTTTTGGGTAGAAAATTAATCTTTTCGGTTTGAAATTCCACTGTTTGGCTGAGAATTTATTTATTTTTTGGCTCAAAAAATTGTTGTATTTTAAGAGTCACCATTTTAGTGAAAAATCAATTTTTTGTGTCGGAAATTTAACTATTAGGTTGAAAAATTAACTGTTAGGTTGAAAATTCCTCAGTTTCAAATATTTTTGTGAAAATTCATGTATTTTGTTGAAAATTAATTTGTTTGGGTAAAAAATTAATTTTCCGATTGAAAATTCAACATTTTAGCTAAGACTTTTTTTCCTCAATTGACTTTCTCGACTATAAGTTAATAAAAATAAGACACAAGTACCAGTAGTACAACTTCCGGAACCTGTATTATTGAACATATTATTTTTAAACAGAAGAATAATCATTTTCAAAATTTGACTTCCGCTAACTAGGCTCCGTGGCAGTAGTTCAGTATGAGTGAGGGGGAACCGTACACAGGTAGCCGAGACGCATTTGACCATCGTCCAATATAAATAATATACAATGGAAACCACCCGAGATAATTACCCGCTAAAATTAATGGTGGCAACCTCGTGCATAGGGTTGGATTGACGCGATAGGAAAAGAGAAGATTTTGAATTTGTATAAGAGTTGCTTGAGAACACACATAGTAAAAGTGAATACCTGAAAATATTACAATTCAAATACAGAACTGATCTCCAATTCAGAATTGAAATCAAATTCAGGTTAAATTGGAATTCAGAAAAAATACCTATGTCTGAAATTTGTTATTTTAATTCAGCCTAAACTCTAAATTAAAGTTATAGATTAGACAATCTTATTAAACTGATGTTGCTATAAATCATAAAATTAAAATATACATTTATGTATAAAAATTCATCAAATAATTACTATTTTTGATCAATTTAAACAAAATTACAGCACGTAGTCACTGGCCTTTTATATTACCATTATTGTGAATAATGTAATTAAAATTTGTAAACTCATTTTTAATGAATA
>CAKNXH010057869.1:19973-33423 GCA_932178445.1 Andricus quercusramuli
TTGGTTGAAAGTTTAACTATTTTGTTGGAAATTAATCTTTTTAAATTGAAAATTGAACTACTTGGGTAAAAGTTAAACTACATTGTTAAAAATTTATTTATTTTTTTGATTAAAGGCTTATGTCTTTGGTTAAAAATTTAACTGTTTATTGGAAAAGTTTTTTTTTAAATAAAATTTTTAACGGAAAATGTAACTTTTCCATTTTTTTAAGATTGATCTTTTTTAGTTGAAAATTCTCTTTCTTTTGGTAAAAAAAAAATAATTTTCTTGGTCTAAAATTTCATTTTTATGGTGTAAAAATGCACCAGTTTAGTTGAAAAATAATTTTTTGCTGTTCATATTTTTCGTTTGTAAATTCAATTTTTGTACAGAAAATTCTTCTTTTGGTTTGAGGGTTCAAAAATGTAGGTAAAATTTTCTTTCTTCAGTGAAAAATCTTAATTTGTTGAAAAATCGTCTTTTTGGTTTACAAAAATCATTTCCAGATTTTTTCCCGGTCATTCCCGGTTTCCCGATTAAGTCGCCACCCTGAATTGAAAAAGTTAAACTAAAATAAATAAAGTATATCAAAAGATAAATTTTGCACTTTTTGTGATAAGGAAGGACGATAAGTGAGGGTGCTTCCGCAGCTCAGCAATTACCTGATCAATTTAAGGTCTCACTAAGTATGTTTTATCGTCTTATACATCTTCATTTAATTGAATTTGTAAGCTCCTTTAGCAACTCTAAGGAAATGTTCGTAATCATTAGTGGTTAATCGATCTGCAAATAGAGCGAACTAAAGGCATCCTCGGACCACCGTTGAAAGGACTTTCCTTCAATTAAAATGCCCCTCTTCACTAGAAATTAATTAATTAAATTATTAATATATTAAAATCAGTCTTCCCACTCTTTCCCCCTTCTTTAAAGAGTTCCACTTTTTTCCCTGTTTTCAAGAAAATTCCCCTTTTTCCCCTTTTCCCATTTTTCCCCTTTTCCCCTTTTTCCCCTTTTCCCCCTTTTCCCCATTTTTCCCCTTTTTCCTCTTTTTCTCATTTTTTTTATTAAATGCGAACTGGATTAATAGAACCTAATAAGAAAATTGAACTAATTTTCGTGGAAAGTTAATTCTTTTCAATTGAAAAATCTACTATTATATTTTTAGTTCAGAATTAAATTCGGTTGAAAATTTAGTTATTTTGTTAAAAAATCAACTATTTTCTCAAGTGGTAATATTTTTTGGTCGAAAATTCAACAGTTTTGCTGAACATTAATCTTTTTAAAATTTATATTTTGGTACAAAAAGTAATCTTTTTTTAGCTGAAAGTAAATTCTTTTTTAATTTGAAAAGTCTGTTATTTTTTTGGTTGAAAAATCAGCTTTTTGTTAAAAAGTAATATTTTTTTGGTTGAAATTTGAACTTTTTTCTTCAACATTCGTCTTTATGGATAGAAAATTCGTCATCTGAAAATTCAACTATATGTTTGAAAATATCTGTATTTCTACAAAATTCGTCTTTTTGGTAGAAAATTAAACTACTTGATTGAAAATTGGATCCTTTATTTGAAAATTCAATTTTTTTGTAAAACATTTGAAAATAAATCATTCTTATTTTGGATTGAAAATTCATCTTCTGGTAGAAAATTCATCTTTTTTGTTTGAAAATTCTTTTCGATTTGAAAATTCTACTATTCGGTTGAAAATTTAGTTATTTTGTTAAAAAATCAACTATTTTCTCAAACGTCATATTTTTTTATCGAAAATTCAACTGTTTTGTTCAACATTCATCTTTTTTCAAAATTTATATTTTGATAGAAAAGTAATCTTTTTTAGCTGATAGTAAATTCTGTTTAATTGAAAATTCAACTATTACATTTTTGGCCCAGAAATCATCTCTCTTTGTTGAAAATTTAACAATTTTGTTAGAAAGTCTTCTTTTTTGGTTGAAAATTAGACTTAATAATTTTGAAAATATTTCGTTTTTCTGTTGAAGATTCATCTCGTTGATTAAAAATTGAACTATTTTGTTGAAAATTAACTTTTTCGATAAAAATTCATATTTTTCGGTTGTAAATTCAACTTTTTTCCAGAAAATTTGCGTTTTTGACTTGAAAATTGCATAGTTTGGAAAAAATATATTTTCGTTCTTTATTGAAAAATGCTTTTTACTTAAAAATGTGTCTTTTTGGTTCGAAATTTCATCTCTTTTGTTTTAAAAAAAAGAGTTATTTGGTTAACGAATTTTCTTTTTTTGACGAAAAATCAAATATTTTGTTAAAAATTCGTTTTTTGGGTTGAATTCGACTGTTTTTTATTGAAAATTGAATTTTTGTTTGTTTAATGTTTGTAAATGTAAATTTAACTATCGCATTTCTGGTTAAAAATTTATCTGCTTAATTAAAAATTCAACTATGTGTTTCAAAATTAATTTTTTTGGTTTAAGATTCATCTCTTTGTTTGGAAATTTAAAAATGTTGTGAAAATTTCGTATCTTTTGTTGTTGAAAATTAATTTTGTGAACCGTAAATTTAACTATTCCATGTTTGTTGAAAAACTGCTCGTTTTAGTTGAAAATTCGTCTTTTTTCGCAAAAAATTAACATCCTTGGTTGAAAAATCTACAATCTGCTTAAAATATTTTTTTCTTTCTGGACTGAACCAACTGTTCTGGTTGAAAAATAATATTTTTTGTTGAAAAATCAACTGTTTTGTTGAAAATTCTTTGTTTTTTTGGTTGAATTCAACTGGTTTTATTTAAAAATGATGTATTTTTTGGTTAATGTATCATCTATCAAGAGAATAAAACTTTTAAAATCTTGACAATTTCTCGAGATACGATTAAAAACGTCCAAGCGTATCTGCCCCGAGAGAGACGCTTGGACATTTTTTGTCATAACTTGGAAACCCGTGAATGGTTTAAAAGTTTTATTGGCTCAAATTAAATTAAAAAATTTCAAGAATTACATCCTATCAATTTCACTTTTTTTTCATACGTTTCCTGAGTTACAGTACGAGTAGAACTTAAGGCCCTTGATTAGAATGTGTAATCGGTTCTGAATTTTGAGACCGCACGGTTGAATATTTTTATCTAATTTTTTGCACACGACATCTACAAAATAATGCCTCGAAGCAAGCAGAGCCGTTTTTTCGATTAAACGATTCTATTTTGTTTGATAGTAAAAAACGTAAAAACGATAGCAGTGACGCTCAGTGTCAGCTGTCCATGCATTTCCATGCATTTAAGACTAGGACATTTTTAGTCGTATCTCGAGAACCCCTTAAGATTTTTTAAGTTTTATTAGCTTAAATTAAAGATAGGACCTCAAAGACTGTGTGGCATAAATTTCAGATTTTTGCTACAAGTTTCCTATTTCATGCCACAAGTTGAAGTCTGGGTAAAAAATTCGAGAAATTCTGGCATTTTTTTTTAAATTCTCACGTGATCTGTTCTCTTTAAAAGGTCAAAAATATCTTTAATATTGCTTCTTTTTTCTGATTTTTAATTTCCGAAGGTAGTATATTTTTCTCAATCAGAAGTATAATTTGTTCTAATTTTGAACCTGTCCCGTTTCGTACAAACTTAGCAGAAAATTACCACTTTGTGTCAACGTTCACGTAAGTACTATTTCTGGAATCTCAGCGGAAATTAAGCTTTCACGTGCTTAATTCGGCTTGTAAAATGACATACGTTTTATAATTAAAGAGAAAATTTGGATCGAGATATCATTTATTTTGCGATTTATTTAGATTTATTTTTAGATTGGATTATTTTCCAGTCACAAATTGTAAATTTAACCCAATTTTAAATTCTGTAAGAAAAAATAAAATTTTGGGGCTCTAAAAGTAATTTTTTAGTAAATAATTACCGATTGAAATATATTTATAATAATCTTAATCAGTTCTTTCTCACCACAATGTTGAAAATTGATTAGGTCAGCCATGGCCAAAACTTACCTGAAACAAGAAAAGAAATATTCCATTAAAAATTTACCTTTGACGTATTCAACAATGCATAAAATATGAATTTCGAAAATATAATTTCCAGAATATAATACCTAAAAATGGACCGAATACGACAGACCAGATAAAAATATGCCGGAAGAGAAAATTGAAATACGGAAAAATATTCCGGAAGAGAAAACACAACTTTAAAGGAAATGATGATTTAAATCTACAATGAATAAATAATAATAAATAATTTAATTTTCAAGCTAACAAGTTTATTGTTTTAGAAAATAGTTGACTTTTCAACCCAAAAAAAACGAATTTTCAACAAAAAAGTTAATTTTAAACAAAGAAAGATTTTAATTTTAAATAAAAAACAGTTGAATTGAACTAGAAAAGACTAATTTTTGATGAAATAGTTTAATCTTCAACAAAAAGATATTGGTTTTAATATGAAATTTCTATCAAGAGAGAAAAATTTTCGAACCAAAAAAAGGATTTTTCTAAAAATCAATTGCATTTTCAAGCCAGAAAATATGAATTTTCAACCGAGAAGATCAAGTTTTTACCAAAAACGACGAATTTTTGAATAAATTAACTTTGAACAAAAAAAAATTAATTTTTACAAAATAGTTCAATTTTTAAGTAAAGAGTTAAATTTTCAATAAAAATGATGAATTTTCAACTAAAAAATGAATTTTCAATCTCATAGTTACATCTACAACCAAATATTTGATTTTACAACTAAAAGAAATAATTTTGCAAACAAAATAGTTAAATTTTTAAACTACAAAAATAAATTTTCACACAAATAATAAATTCACAAAACAAAATTCAACCAAAAAGATAATTTTTAACCAATGAAGATGACTTTTCTACCAAAAAATATGAATTGTAATCGAAAAGCACAAATTTTCGACAAAATAATTGAATTTTCAAAAAAATTGAATTTTTAACAAAGAAAAATAAAACTTCTAACAAAAAAAAAATTTTAACCACATAGTTGCATTTACAACCAAATAGTTGACAAAGATGAAGTTTTACACAAATGGTAGAATTGTTAATAAAATAGTTGAATTTTTAACCAAGTAGGTGAATTTTCAATCCGAAAAAAAAACGAATTTTAACAAAAAAAGATCCATTTTCAAAAGACGAATTTTCTATAAAGTAATTGAATTTTCAGCCCAGAAAATATGACTTCAACAAAAAAGTTAAATTTTAATCAAGTAGGCGAATTTTGAAGGCAAAAGGAAAAATTTAGTGAATTGAAAAAAATTTACTTTGAACAAAATAGTTCAATTTTGAAATAAAGAGCAGAATTTTTAATTAAAATGATAAATCTTCAACTATAAAAATAAATTTTCAACAAAATAGTTGAATTTTTAACCAAAAAGTTCAATTTTCAACTAAATATTTGAATTTTCTAACACAAAGGTGAATTTTTAACCAAGAGAAGTTTTCTACCAAAAAAGACAAATTTTCAAAAAAATACCCGAATTCTTAGCCAAACAGTTGATTTTTCCACTAAAAAGATGAATTTTGAATCAAATAAATTAATTAAAAAATAAATAAAAAAATTCAACAAAATGCTTCAATTTTCAATTAAAGACACGAATTTTCAATTGAAATGATATTGAATTTTCAACCTGAGTTCAACCAATGAGGTTGAATTGTCAACCTGCAAAAATGAATTTTCACACAAATGGTAGAATTAAAAAAAAAATTAAGTAGATAGTTAAATTTTTAACCAAAAAGATAATTTTAAACCAAGAAAGAAGACTTTTCTACCAAAAAAGATGAATTTCAATCCAAAAGCACGAATTTTCAACAAAATAGTGGAATTTTTAACCAAAAATGACTTTTGATCAAAATAGTTGAACTTTCAACAAAATAATTAAATTTGCAGCCAGTCAAATTTTCAACAAAAAAGTTGAATATTTGACCAAAAGAGATGATTTTTTCACAAAATAGTTGAATTTTCAAACATGAAGAGAATTTTTTACATTTAAGAATTTTAAATCAGATTAAAATCAAATTCAAAATCCCATTTAGAAAAATTTAAAATTTTTGAAATTTCTAACCAAAAGAGATGAATTCTGAACCAAAAATATAATTGCAAAATTTTTAACCAATACGAATGAACTTTTAGACAAAAATAGTAGCATTTTCTGAAAAAAGTCGAATTTTGAACAAGAGAGTAGAATTTTTAACCAAATAGTGGAATTATTAAGGCCATGTGATGAATGGGTCACTTGATCGGATTCCTACCTTACCGACACTTTTTTTATTTCCTAAATTATTTTCACACGAATGGCCACATCGAGTTGAAAATTTGGGATAATAAATAAGAATCACTAAGAAAGGTGAGCCTAGTCCTTAATTTTAATAATAAAAAAAGCAAAAAAAAAATATTTACAAAAAAAAACTTTTTTTATAATTATAAAAATTCAAGACGAGACCCACCTTTCTTATTGCTTATTTAGTATCCCAAATTTTCAACTCGATGTGGCGCTTTGTGTGAAAAAAAGTTAGAAAAATAAAAAAAGTGATGGTAAGGTAGGAATCTGGTCAAGTGACCCACTCATCACATGGCCTTAAGCAGAATTGATGAATTCTGAACCAAAAATACAATTGCGAACTTTTCAACAACAAAAAAAGTACTTTTAGCCAAATTGGGATTTTCTTATTGGTTTATATTAAATCAATTTGAGTTTAGGCGAAAAAGGAGAAACTTTCTTGAAAAAGGGGAAAAGGAGAAATTCTAAAAAAGAGGACCCCCTTTTCATTACTTCCAGAATAATATTATATTTATTATTATAATAATAAAGAGCAAAAGAAAAATCATCAACACATAATTTTTTCCTTTTTTACATGAAAGATTCAAGAAAGGTTATATAATTCCTGCATTTAGTGAGCTTCGTTGAAATCCGAGTGACGGTTTACATATAGGTTGAGGTTGGGTGTGACCGAGAAAGTTCAGGGGTTGTCAACCCCTGACGCCTGTTGCTAGGCACTCGTCAGCTGTCCTCGGTTCTGTAAGTCGGGTTGCCCTTCTGCAGGAATTCCAGCAACCCACCTTGCACTGCAGCAGTAATCGTAGATCTTGCGCAGGCGCACCGCACATTTGCTACATAGATCTTTTCCGCACCAACCCCCTTCTACCTTCAACGTCCACTTTCCACCCTCAACCTCTTTCCCTTGGAACAAAGGTAGTATTTCAATAAAATATTGCCAGAACATTTTTTAATTGTAACTTTTTTTTAACCTCAACGATTTTTTTCATAGGAAGGGGCCGTTTAAAAATTACGTGTCGCTATTTTCAACCCTTTTTCCACCCCTTCAGAGCGATGGCCTCCTTTAAATCAAATTTTTTTTCAATTTCATTTGATAAACGCCTAACATAAACCAAAGAGTTGAACTTTCAACAAAATAATTCAAGTTTAAACAAATTAGTTGACTTTTTGAAGAAATAATTCAATTTTTAACAAAACAGTTGAATTTTCTACTAAAATTAGGAATCATAAAAAAATGGAATTTCAACAAAGAAGTTCAACTTTCAATCAAGTAAATGAATTTTTGATTGAAAAATCTAACGATAAATATAATAGTTGATATTTCAACCAAAAAAGATTTTTATTTTAAATAAAAAACAGGAGAATTGAACCAAAAAGTTAAAATTTGACCATAATTGAACCAACTGAATTTTTTTCAACGAAAAATGCAATACTTGATATTGCAAAAAAAAATTTTAGCCAAAAAAGATCAAATTTCTACCGAACGAAACAAATTTTTAAATCAAAAAGATAATTTTTCAACAAAAGAGTTTAATTTTCAATCAGGAAAAATTTTGCAGTCAATAGAGAAAATAATGTGAACTAAATTGTTGGATTTTTAGAACGAAAAAGCGAATCCTTTAAAAAACAAATTTTTCAACCCGAAAAAAAGAAATTTTTAACCAAACAGTTGAATTTTTAACAAAATAATACAATTTTCAAATAAATAGTTGAATTTTCAATTTAAAAAATGTACGATAAATATAATAGTTGATATGTCTAACAAAAAAAGATTTTTATTTTAAATCGAAAACAGTAGAATTGAACCAAAAATTTAAAATTTGGAAAAAATTAAACAATCCAAATTTTTCGAAAAGAATTTTCAAATAAAAAAGACAATCTTTAAAAAAAAAGAGATTAATTTTCAAACCGGACAAATTTTTTAGTGAAGAGAGAGAAAAAAATGTCAACTAAATTGTTGAATTTTTATAACAAAAAAACAAATTCTCTAGAAAAACAAATTTTTTAACCCGAAATTAAGAATTTTTAATTAAAAATTTATTTTGAACCAAAATGTTGAATTTTTATTTTGAATCAAAAACATTAGAATTTGACCAAAAAGTTTAAATTTACCCAAAATTTACCCAACCAAATTTTCCTTTAAAAAAATGTAATAGTTCATATTTCAACCAAAAAAAAAATTTGATTTTAAATAAAAACCATTGAGTTGAATAAAAAAACTGCTGAATTTAAAAAAAGGCAAATTATTAGGAAAACAGAAGGGCTTTTAAACCAAAAATATAAATTTTTAACCAAAATGTTACTTTTTAACCAAATAGTTGAAATTTTCTACCAAATTAATAGAATTTTTAAGCCAAAAAACAACGAATTTTAAAAAAATCTATTAAATTTTCAAGCCAAAAAGACAAATTTTCTATAAAAACTTGAATGTAAAAACAAAAAGAGGAATTATCTAGAAAACAGTGCAATTTTCAACTCGAAAATACGAATTTTCAACCAAAAAGTAAAATTTTAAACAAATGGTTGACATTTTCTACCAAAATAATAGAATTTTTAAACAAAAAAGACGAATTTTAAACAAAACAGATGAATTTTCAAGCCAAAGAGGCAAATTTTCTACCAAAGTTCAATTTTCAACAAAAAATTAATTTTCATCCAAGGAGTTAATTTTCCACCTAAATAACTGAATTTTCAATTTAAAAAAAAAAATGTTCAACTAAATAGTTAAACTTTTAACCAAGTGCATAAGTTTAATTTTAAGCCAAGAAGAATAATATTCTACAAAAAAAAACAGAATTTACAAGAAAATTCAAAAATTTTCGACTAAAAGCGATCAATTTTCAACAAAAAATTGAATAGTTAAATTTTCAGTTGAAAAAATTGATTTAAAAAAAAAATGAATTTTCAAGAAAATAGTAGAACTAATAAATAGTAGAACTAAAAATAGTAAAAATAATAGAACAAATTTTCCACTAAAAATGGAATAGTTCAATTTGCTTCCGAAAAAATTTGTTTTCAATAAAAAACAACGAATTTTCATGAAAATAGTTTAATCTTCTACCAATAAAATGAATTATTAACAAAGTAGTTCAACTTTCAATCATGTAGTTAAATTTTCAATTGAGAAAATTATTTTTTTTTTACCAAAAACGACGAATTTAGTACATGGCACAAAAATTTGCAACTAAAAACGAAAAATGGAATAATTAAATTCTTTTTCGAAAAAATTAATTTTCCATTAAAAAAACGATTTTTTAACAAAATTTGTAATCTTTAATTAAATCTTGAGCCAAATATTAAAATTTTTAACACAAAGAGATGAATTCTGAGCCAATTTTTTTTTAATGTTCATTTCTGAGGGAGGGAATATAAAAGCAAATGTCAGGAGATTCCGGCGAATTATTCAAGCTTCAGCTTATTATCTCCTTTGATGTCGATTTTATTCAGATGTTTCGCATATAATTCTGAAATTAACGGTTTCACATTAATGGAAATGTCACCAACACTATAACAAGCAAAGCTGGAATTAATGGCTTTTCTGATTCCATCCTTTATTTTATGAATGACCAGCAGAGTGGATATTATCCTACCTAATGAAGGAATTAAAACAATCCTTTTTCTTTAGTTTATCTACAAAACAGGTGAAACCAAAAAAGATTGATTTTCTACCAAATGAGATGAATTTTCAACGAGAGTTGAGTTTTCAAAATGGAAAGCCGAATTTTTCAAAAAAGAGTGGATTTTTATACCCGAAAAGATAAATTTCCTAGAAAAAATTCATTTTCAAAGAAAAATAATTTTTCATACAAACAGTTGGATTTTCAGCAATAACAAAATTAATTTCAGACCAAACAGTTGTATTTTTAATCAAATAGTTAAATTTTTAACTGAAAGAGACAAAAAAATGAATTTGCAATCCAGAAGGACGAACTTACAATATGAAAGTGGAATTTTCGACCTAAAAGATGAATATTTAACAAAATAGTTTATTCTTGAAAAATAATAATAATAATAATATCCACCAGTTACATTTACAATCAGCCAAAAAGATGAATGTTTTAGAAGACAGTCAAATTTTCAATAAAAAAATATAACTTTCACAAAGAAGTTCAATTTTCAAGAAAATAATTAAATTTTGAAACAAAATAGTTTAATTTTCAACCAAAGAGATGAATTTTCAACTAAACTGATAAATTTGTAAAAAAATTAACTTTTAACAAAGGACTTAATTTTCAACCAAATACTTTATATTCAAAATGAAAACTATCAATTTTCAGCCAGAAATGGAATAGGTGAATTATCAGTTAACATAATTAATTTTCACAAAAAAACAAATTTTAAAGAAAATTGTTAAATCGTCAAACAATCGAATAAATTCTTTAAAAAAGTAGTTCAATTCTCAACCGCGTAGTTAACTTTTCAGACAAGAAGGTTAATTTTCCTCTAAAAAAGACAAATTTTCAATAAAATACATGAAATTTCAACTTAATAGTTGAATTTTCTACAAAAATAACGAATTTTTAACCAAGAATGCAAAAGTTGAATTTTCATTTAAAAAAATATAAATTTCACAAAACAGTTCAATTTTCAACAAAATAATTAAATGTTGCAACAAAATAGTTTAACTTTTAACCAAAGACAGGAATTTTCAACTAAGTTGATAAATTTGTAAAAAAAAAATATGTTAAACAAAGGAGTTAATTTTCAACCAAATACTTGAAGTTTCAATACAAAAATATGAATTTTTAACGAAAAATGTTATAGTAGATATCTCAACCAAAAAAATTTAATTTTGAAGAAAAAATCTTTTCGTTCTACAAAAAAAAAAGAATTTTGAACAAACTTTCAACTCAAAAGTTGAATTTTCAAAATAAAAACGATCAATTTTCAGTCAGAAATGAAATAGGTTAATTTTCAGATAAAAAAATTAATTTTCACCAAAAAAACGAATTTTAAACAAAATTGTTAAATCATCAAATAATAAAATGAATTTAAAAAAAAATGGTTCCGCTCTCAACCGCGTAGTTGACTTTTCGCAAATTCGCAAAAACTTTCTCCTGAAGATTATCTTTTTAGTTATAAATTTTATTATTTGGTTGAAAATTTAACAATTTTCTTAAAAAGACACAATTTTTTTGCAAATTCAACTGTTTCATTGAAAATTCGTCTTTTTGGGTTAAAAAATCAACTCTTTTCGTATAATATTAAACTTTTGTTTAAAATTCATATTTTGTTGCTGGTAAGTAAGTCAACTGACATCTTTTTTGAAAGAAAAATATTTTTTTCTGAAAATTTGTCCTTTTAATTCATCAGTTCATCTTTTTTTAATTTACTTTTTGTTTAAAATTTGTATTTTTCGGTAGAAAAATCTATTGAAATCCTTTTGGATGAAAATTCAACTCTTTTTTTTTAATTTGTCTTTTTGATTTAAAAATTCACCTGTTCTAGTAGAATTTTCATTTTTCTCGGAGAAAAATGCAACTGTTTGGTTGAAAATTCAACTCTTTTTTGAAAATTTGTCTTTCTGATTTCAAAATTCACCTGCTTTAGCAGAAATTAAATTTAATATTTTGGTGTTGAAAAGAGAACTGAAATCTTTTTTGGATGAAAATTCAAATATAAAAAAAAAAAAAATTGTTAATTAAAAATTTATCTGTTTTAAAAGAAATTTGATCTTTCTTGGATAAAAATGCAACTGTTTGGTTGAAAATAAAACTATTTTTTTAAAACTGATACTTTTCGTTGAAAATTCTGCTGTTTCATTGAAAATTCAACTATTCCGTAGAAAATCTACTTTTTGGTTAAATTTAATATTTTGGTCTTTAAAAATGAACTGAAGTCGGAAAAATCCAATTTTGTTCGTAACAACTTATTTTTTGTTAAAAAATTCATATTTTGATCTTGAAAAGTCAACTGGAATCTTTTGCGGATGAAAATCCAACTATTTTTAAAAAATTTGTTTTCTTTTTAAATGAAAATTCATCTCTTTTAAGAGAAATTTCATCTTTTTTGGATAAAAATGTAACTATTGGGTAGAGAATTCCCAAATTTTGTTAAAAAGTGATCCTGTTTAGGTAGAAATTCATTTTTTTTTATTGAAAATTCAATTTTTTCGTAGAAACTTATTTGTTAGTTAAAAATTCATACTTTAATCGTGAAAAGTCAACTATTTTTTTAATTAATCTTTTTGATTTATAAATTCATCCGCTTTGATAGAAATTTACTTTTTTTTAAAATGAAAATGCAACTTTTTGGTTAAAAATTCTTCTTCTTTATTTGAGTATTCAACTATTTTATTTGAAAGATTTGCTTGAATCATTTTCTTAAAAAATCATTTTTTCAAGAGTTATATTTTTAGTTGAAATTTCATCTCTTTGGTTGGAAGTTCAACTATTTTGTTGAAAATTATAATTTTTTAATTCAAAATTCAACTACTTCAGTAAAAGTTGAACTACATTATTAAACTTTTTTTTATTACAAAATTTTTTTAAGGAAGTCTTTGGTTAAAAATTTAACTGTTTAGTGGAAAAGTCTTTCTCTTGCTTAAAATTAATTTTTTAATTGAAAATGTAACTTTTCCATTTTTTTAGATTGATCGTTTTTAGTTGAAAAATCTCTCCTTTTTTGGTAAAAAAAAAAGTAATTTTCTTGGTTTAAAATTTCATCACTACTGGGTAAAAATGCATCAGTTTCGTGGAAAAATATTTTTTTTTGCTTCAGTAATTTAAATCTTCTGCTCAAGATTAAAGAACAGCATCTTGATCAGATCAAGATGCGGAATCCGGATCAATTGGACCACATCTTTTTCACTTGAAGAGTTTGAAGTTTTCAGGATGAAATACTTTTTAAATTCTAGTTTTCAAAAAAAAAAAAAAACTTTATGGATTTATTCGAAGGCTCTAGTAATTTACATCTTCTGCTCAAGATTAAAAAACAGCATCTTGATCTGATAAAGATGCGGAATCGGGTTCAATTGGAACACATATTTTTCACGTAAAGAGTTTTCATTTTTCGGGATGGAATACATTTAAATTCTAGTTTTCCAAAAAACAACGTTATGGATTTATTCGAAGTCTCTAGTAATTTAAATCTTCTGCTCAAGATTAAAAAACAGCATCTTGGTCAGATCAAGATGCGGAATCGGGTTCAATTAGACCACAACTTTTTCACTTGAAGAGTTTTCACCTTTCAGGATGGAATACTTTTTAAATCCTAGTTTTCCAAAATATAACT
>CAKNXH010057869.1:33433-48422 GCA_932178445.1 Andricus quercusramuli
CGGAATCCGGATCAATTGGACTACATCTTTTTCACTTGAAGAGTTTTTATTTTTCAGGATGGAATACTTTTTAAATTCTAGTTTTCCAAAAAATAACTTTATGGATTTATTCGAAGTCTCTAGTAATTTAAATTTTCTGCTCAAGATTAAAAAACAGCATCTTGATCAGATCAAGATGCGGAATCCGGATCAATTGGACCACATCTTTTTCACTTGAAGAGGGAAGCTTGTCATTATCTCTTCTCGATCAGCACGACTAGAACCACCAAATCTCTATTAATGATCTGGAATCCGGTTTTAACGAGGGTGGTTTACATCAAAGAGTCGCTTTCAGACAGAAATCCATCGTCTTCATCCACTCTAGGTACTGGGGAATATTCGAAGTATTCGAAAAAAGCCTTGCGAAAGCAAAAATTCATCGAGTCGGGACAATGGGACGACAGAAGGGGTTGAGTAAAGAATTAAGAGGGGTGGGTGCAACCTCTCTTCGGATTAACCCTTCGGCTTGTTTAATCAATGCAACGCGCCAGTGGATTCTCTCTTGACGGAGAAACCAGCAGGAGAGACGAAAAGAGAAAAAAAGTGAAAAAAAGAGATTTTTTTTTTCGGTTCGAGCCCACTTGTGCGTCGCGAATGGCACACGTAGGGTGACGATATCACTGTATACCGAAACTCAACGGGTGGAACGAACGTTTTTAGAGAGGCGCACCCCTGGAAACCATCACACTTACCCCCAAGTCTAATCTCAAGTCTTCAACCCTCTTATCACGAAGT
Organism: Andricus quercusramuli; assembly: GCA_932178445.1. Lineage (NCBI taxonomy): Eukaryota > Metazoa > Arthropoda > Insecta > Hymenoptera > Cynipidae > Andricus > Andricus quercusramuli. Next base: position 34,208 of record CAKNXH010057869.1, read on the forward strand.
GCAAATCCCTTTTTCAGCGAAAGACTTTTTAGAAATTTCAGACTTCACCGCAAAAAATACTCTTGAAAGAGGGGAAATAGGGGAAATTTTCACGAAAATAGGGGAATAATAGGGAATAATTTCCTACCGAAGGAGATGAATTTTCAATAAAGTAGTTGAATTTTTAATCAGATAGCTGAATTTTTCGGCTAAAAAGATAAATTTTCAGTCAAGAAGATTAATTTTGATTAGTTGAATTTCAAAGTAAAAAAAAGTTACCAATCAAAAATTGGATAGATAAATCTTCAGTTTGAAAAATTACTTTTCAAGAAACCAACCAAAAGAATTTTCAACTAGTTCAATTCAACGGAAAAATGAGAATTTTCAATAAGAAAATTAAATCCTCAATCAAATACAGACGAATTTTTTAACCAGATACATTTTCTACTCAAAAAGTCGAATTTTCAAAGAAGAGTTAAGTTTTCAATCTTGAAATTTGAATCTTATGAAACAAAGTATAATTTTAAATCGAAAAGAATGAATTTTCAACATGAAAGATAATTTTTAACCAAAAATGTATTCTTTAAATTTTTAGTTTAGAAAATTAATTTTCAACCAGTTGAATTCAATAAAATAGAAGAATTTGTAACAAAATTAGTTGAATCCTCAACTGAGAAGATGAATATTCAAAAAACAAGATTAATTTTATACCAAAAAAGACAAATTTGCAACCAAACAGTTAAATTTTCAACTTATAGAGGATAAAATTTCAACCAAAAATGGAATAGTTAAATTTGGGATAAAAAATTTCAACAAAATAAATTTTCAACCGAATACATGAATTTTTCCACTAACAATGATCTACTGCTAAAAAAGACAAATTTTCAACAAAATTTTTGAATTTTAAAGCAAAATAACGAATTTTCACACAAAATTTTTGAATTTTGAAGCAAAATAACGAATTTTCACACAAAAATTAATTTACAAACAAATAGTCGAAATTTCAATTAAAATTATGAATCCTAAACAAATAAAAATAATTTTTTAGAAAGTAGTTCGGCTGTAAACTAAGTAATTGATTTTTCTACTGAAAAATATGAATTTCAAAAAAAAAAACATGAGTTTTCAAACAAATAGTTTGAATTTCAATTAGAAAATATCAATTTTCAATTAAAAATTGCACTATTACATTTTTAGTTTTAAAAATCTAAATTTTTAACCAAGGAGATAATTTTTTAACCAAGAAAAATAATTTTCTACCAAAAAAGACGAATTTTCAACTAAAAAAGATTATTCTTAAAAAAATGGAAAAGTTACATTTTCAATAAAAAAATTAATTTAAAAAAAAAGAATTTTCCACTAAACATTTACATTTTTAATCAAAGACATAATATACATACATAATATAAAAAAATTTTTTAACAAAGTAGTTCAACTTTTACCCAAGTAGTTGAATTTTGAATTAAAAAATAATAATTTTCAACAAAATATTTAATCTTTCAACCAAGGAGATGAATTTTCAACTTAAAATATAACCAAAAATTTGTATTTTCATTTAAAAAAAAGGAAATTTCTACCAAAGCGGATGAATTTATAAATTAGAAAGATAAATTTTTAAAAAATAGTTGAATTTTCTGTTAAAAAAGATTTTAGTTGACTTTTCACGACCGAAATATGAATTTTTAGCCAAGAAATAAGTTTTTACGAAAAAAATTTAATTGTCTATCCAAAAAGACGAATTTTCACTAAAAAAGAATGACTTTTCAGCATTTTTATACAAAAAAATGAAATTTCTCTCAAAATAGATGAATTTTTATTTAAAAAGAAAACCAATTTTTTTTTAAATAGTTGAATTTTCATCCAGAAAATATTTCAACAAAAAATAAGTTTCTACGAAAAAAATTGAATTTTTCATCCAAAAAGACAAATTTTTTCAACAAAAAGGAATTCATTTTTAACAAAACAGTTGAATTCTTTACCAAATACTTAAATTTTTATCCAAGAATGATGAAATTTGTACTAAAACAAATGATTTTTTAATAAAAAAATGACAATTTTTTTCTGAGGTTGAAATTTCATCCAGAAAAGATTTCTGTTCATTTTTCAACGCCAAAATATGAATTTTAAACAAAAAGTAATTTTTTTACGAAATAATTGAATTTTCAACAAATCAGTATAATTTTCAATCAAATGTATGACTTTTTAACAAAATATTTTTATTTTTAACTAAACAGTTGAATTTTTATCCAAGCAAGATGAAATTTCTCTTAAAATCGATAATTTTCTAACTTGAAACAAAATTCAAAAGAATAGTTGAATTTTCACCCAGAAAAGATTTCAGTTGACTTTTCAAGATCAAAATATGAATTTTTTAACGAAAAAATAAATTTCTACGAACAAAATTGAATTTTTCATTCAAAAAGAGGATTTTTTTTAACCAAAAGGGATGAATTTTTAACGAAATAATTTAATTCTCTACCAAATAGTTGAATTTTTATCCAAGAATGATGAAATTTGTACTAAAACAAATGAATTTTTTAATAAAAAAAGGACAATTTTCTTAAGTTGAACTTTTATCCAGAAAAAAAATTTCAATTCATTTTTCAACACCAAAATATGAATTTTAAACAGAAAGTAAATTTTCTACGAAATAGTTAAATTTTCAACAAAATAGTAGAATTTTTAACCAAAAGTATAATTTTTTAACAAAATAGCTTTATTTTCCACCAAACAGTTGCATTTTTATTCAAGAAAATGAAATATTTCTCTTAAAACAGATGATATAAAAAAAAAACTTCAAAAAAATAGTTAAATTTTCATCGAAATAAGATTCCAGTTCACTTTCCAATACCAAAATAAGAATTGTAAACTATAAGTTAATTTTCTGCTAAATAGTCCAATTTGTAACTAAAAAGTATGACTTTTTAACAACATTGTTAAATTTTCAATAAAGCTGTTGCATTTTTGTCCAAAAAAAATGCAAATTTTACTAAAACAGGTGAATTTTTAAATGAAAAAGACCAATTTTCAAAAAAAGTGGTACAATAGGCTTTATAGCTTGAGCGCCAGGGGAGCTCTACATGGGCTTCCCGCCCGTTTTAAAACTAACTAAATTTTCAAAAAGAGAGTTGAATTTTTATCCAAAAGGATTTCAATAGAATTTTCTACAGAAAAATACAAATTTAAAACAAAAAATTAATTTTCTAGGAAATAGTTGAATTTACAACAAAAAAGTTGCAACAGTTGACTTACGAGCAACAAAATATGAATTTTAAACCAAATGTTAATATTATACGAAAAGAGTTTAATTTTTAACCCAAAAAGACCAATTTTTAGCAATGCAGTTGAATTTGCAAAAAAAATGATATCTCTTCAAGAAAATTGTTAAATTTTTAAACAAATAATAAAATTTATAACTAAAACGATAATTTTCAGGATAAATTTTTTGCTAATTTGCAAAAATTACATACATGAGTGAAGGACCCACTCCCTCCTACCGTAAGAAATCGTAACAAAATGTCTCAAACCCCCCTCCCTTGAGATGTTACGTAATTCAAGTACAGTCCCTTAGGTATTCTGCAGTTTTCCACTTCCCTCGCCAAATTTTCAGGCGAATGCGAGCACCTCCGACAAAAATCGTCTGCAGATGATAGAGGATTTACGGAATTGAAAACTCTAATTGTAAAATGGTAATTAAGGTTTGGGGAAGGGTTGAGAGCTGAAGGGTTGAATGTTCGAAGCCTTGCAAGTTTACCTGAAAGGTAGGACCATAGTCTGGAATTCTGGATAAAATTTTCATAATTTCTGTAAAGCAACCCAGAATTATTTGATAATGAACTATGAAGTACGTTTGAGGTAATTAAACTCTAGACTCAGTATGTAGCTGTTGTGGCTTCTAGCAGTTCAAAAGGGTTTTCGTGGTTGAGGGTTCTCCTCCAATTAGCTTCCGGTATCCAAACAATTCATATACATTGTAGTGCGGAAACACCTAAAGACTACACCTGACATAAATGCGAAGCAAGTTTCACAACTGCTTAATTTTTTCTCCGAAGAATTATTTGCGGGAAGAGAATTTCCACATTTCCCGAGAAAGCGTGAACGCAATTCAGCTTTTTTAAATAACGAGTTTTCTTTGTCAAAACTCATTTCAGGTTGGTGGCTTGCTTCTGAGAAATACTTTTACGAGGTCTTTTATTATTTTAGTGCGTACACTATAGTTGTTAAAGTGTTATTTTTTATGTTAGTGGTGCAAACTTTTAACTTTTCAAATCAATAAACCTGTGTGGCAGGCTAAATTTAGGTCTTGAAGTGTTTTCTCAGAAACTTTTCTTTTTATTGTCTACACAATGAGGTAACAATTTAAAAACGGGTGTTGGTATTTTTATGGAAATTAGATTTTATTGGATCTGATTCAGATTTGTTTAAAATGTTCGCAAATTTGGAAAAGGTTCCACGAACTTCTCGAAATGATAGTTAGAAAACTTTTTTTTCATTAAAAAATTATTGTTTTTTGCCAAAATTTGGAAAAGGTTTCACGAACTTCTCGAAATCATAGTAAGCAAATTTTTTTTTATTAAAAAATTATATATTCCTGCAAAAATTTGGAAAAGGTTCCACGAACTTCTCGAAATGATAGTTAGAAATTTCCTAGCATTTCGAGTCCAAATAAATTGCGTTTTCAACAAAATAGTTGAATTTTCGACCAAAAGAAATGAAATTTACCAAAATAGACGAATTTTCAACAAGAGTTAATTTTCAAAAAAAAAACAAAAAAAAACAGACATTTTCGCCTTTACAACAAAATAGTTGAACTTTCAAGCAAAAGAGACACATTTAAACAAAAAAGTTGAATTTTTAACGAGATAGTTATATTTTTAACCAAGTAGTTGAATTTTCAACCTGCAAAAAAATTATTTTCAACAAAAGAGTTGAATTTTCGAACCAAAAAGGTGAACTTTCTACAAAACATTTAAATTTTTAACCGAAAATATGAATTTTCAAACAAAATTTAATTTTCAACCAAATAGTTAAATTTTCTACCAAATAGTTAAATTTTCTACCAAATAGTTTAATTTTCTACCAAAAAAGACTAATTTTCAACAAAATACATGAATTTACAAATAAATAGTTTGAATTTTTAAAGAAAAAAGATTACGTTTCCACCAAAAACAAAACGTAGATTTTTTAAGACAAAAAGATGAATTTTTTAAAAGACAGTTGAATTTTTCAAACTGAAAAGTTGAATTTTGAAATAAAAATTATCAACTTTTTAACCAAAAATGGAATATTTAAATTCTCAATTAAAAAACATTAATTTTGAACTAATAAAGATTTGTTCTCAACAAAAAAAGTAATAGTTAAGACTTAAACCAAAAAGATTTAATTTTTAAACAAAACCAGTTAAATTCAACCAAAAAAGACGAAATTTCAACTAAAAACGAGCAATTTTTCAAAAAACATGAAATATTTAAATTTGCGGTTCAAAAAATTAATTTTCAACAAACGAAAATCTCAACAACATAGTTCAATTTTCAAACAACGAGATGAATCTTATGCAAAAGAGATTAATTTTATAACAAATAGTTGAATTTTTAAATAAAGAGATAAATTTTCAACCAAGAAGATCAATTTTCTACAAAACAAGAAGAATTTTTAAAAAATAGATGATTTTTTAACTAAATATTTCAAGTTTTGATTTAAAAAAATCAACTTTCAATCAAAAATGCCATAATTAAATTTACAGTAACAAAAATTAATTTTCAACCCTAAAAAAACGAATTTTCAAAACAACAATTAAATCTTCAACCAATAAAATGAATTTTGAACAATCTAGTTCAACTTTCAACCAACCAGTTGAATTTTCAACCCTGAAAATTAATTTTATAACAAAAAAAAAGTCAACAAAAACCAAATATTTGTTTTTTAAAACAAAAAAGACGAATTTTTTAGAAGACACTTGAATTTTTCAACACGAAAAATGAAATTTTGAAGAAAATTTTTATTTTCAACCAAAATAAATGAATTTTAAAATTAAAATAACCAATTTTGACGGAATGGGAGAGATTGATTATAAAAAAAAATTAATTTTACACACATAAAAATTTGCAACCAAATAGTTTAAGTTTCAACCTAATAATTTTGAACTAATAAAGATTTATTCTCAACAAAAAAAAGTAACGGTCAATATTTTTGAATTCAAAAAAGATTTCAATTCTAAATAAAAAACAGATTAATTCAACCCAAAAAGACGAATTTTTAACAAAATATTTGATTTTTTGTCCAAAAAAGAGAATTTTTTAACCAAACAGTTCCAATTTTAAACAAAGGAGATGAAATTTCGAACCAAAAAGACACATTTTTAAATAAAAAGTATTTTTCAATTAAGCAAGGAAAGATATTTTAACCAAGTTGTGAAATTTTGAAGCCAAAAAGTCAAATTTTCTACAAAACAGTTAAATTTTCCACACAAAAATAAATATTTTCATCAAAAAAGTTAATTTTCAACAAATTTGTTAAATTTTCAACCAGAAAGATCAAATCTGAAATAAAAATATATTATAATGTTAAATAGAAAAGAAAGAAATTTCAACAAAGTAAGATTATTTGTCTACCAAAATATTGCATTTTCTAGCAAAAGTGGTGAATTTTCAAATCAAAATGTGAGCCAAAAAAGAGACATTTTTAATTAAGAAAGATTTTTCAATTGAGAAAGAAAAAATATTTTAACTGAATTGTGGAATTTTCCAGCCAAAAAGGCACACTTTCTGGAAAAAAGTGGAATTTACAACCCAAAAATATGAATTTTCATAAAAAAATTTAATTTTCAACAAAATAGTTAAATTTTTAACCAGAGAGACGAATCAACAGAAAAAAGAAATATTTGAGAAATCAGTTCATTTTTCAACCAAAAAAGAAGACTTTTTAACAAAATTGTTCAATTTTAAACCAAAAGAGATGAATTCTGAACCAAAAATATAATAGAATTTTTAATTTTAAAAAATTTACTTTCAACCAAAAGAGATTACTTTTCTACCACAATATATATTTTTCAAAAAAATGAATGTTCAACGTAACAGTTGAATCTTTTACAAAAAATATGACTTTTTGAGAAAATAGTTGATTTTTCCACAACAAAAAAACTACATTTTTAACCAAATATTAGAATTTTCAACCAAAAGAATTTAATTCTGAACTAAAAATATAATAGTAGACTCTTTAATGAAAAAGAACGATCTCTCAACAAAAAATAGTTGAATTTTCTTATTGGGTTCTATTAATCCAGTATGCATTTAACCGAAAAACAGGGGAAAAGGGGAAAAAGGGGATAAGGGGGAAAAGAGGAATATTTTTAATTCGAAGATTAAAAAAATGTTTTAAAGGAAAATTAATTAAATTTTTTTTTTAATGTTGAAAAGGGGAATAAGGGGAAAAAGAGGAATTTATAAAAAGGGAAAGAGGGAGAAAATATAAATACAAATGAAATATAAAAATAAAAATAAATAAAAATATAAATAGGGGAAAGTAAAGATCTGAGATTCAGTTTCACATTATTATTATGGGATAGTCAAGAAGTTATTTTCTGCAAGGAAATAAGTCCCTTCAATTATAATTCCTTCCATCCCATGTCTGTTTTTCCTCCCTTGGCTTTTTTCACTGACTCTTATCATCCCTAGGGCATTTGGCCGAACAAAAGGTGTTTCTAAAGTTGGACGGTACTAATGGCTCGTGAAGTACGTTGCGCATGCACTGATCCTGTTGGAAATGCGAGCTTTCTCCTCTAGCATGGATCAATGCAAAGCTTTCATAGGGGTACTTTTGTAGCTAATATTCTCAAATAATGTGAACCACTTAAAAAAAACTGCTGTACTCTTTTTAAATCCTGATTGTCAACCTTTTTTCATTTGAGTCATTTTTCACGAAAATAGGGGAATGAATTAAGGGGATTGAAATGACTGGGGCTTTCGCCCTGTAAATGCAACGCGGCAGGCGAAAACGAACGCTTGATTTTTAATTTAAAAAAATAAATAAAAAACAACTTCAAGAACATTTTTTGAAAAAATCGCTTTGCTATCGCGAGTAAAATTGCCTTTAGATTATGTGGTTCAAATATTACATCAAAAAATGCATCCTCTTAGATGTATCATGTATGTGGCGAACACCCAAGCCATTTTAATCCCCTTAAGGTTTCATGTCGAAATATATTCGATTTTCGACAAAATTGTTCAATTTACTACCAAAAAAGCAACGAATTTTCAACAAATTAGTTAAATTTTTAACCCAATAGTGGAATTTTCAAATCAAAAAGATGAATTTTCCATCAACAGATCAATTTTTAATCCAAAATGACGAATTTTTATCCAAAAAGACGAATTTTCAACAAAAAAGTGGAATTTTAGACCAAAAGGATGTGTTTTTAATAGAATATTTAAAATTTGATATTAAAATATGTCTTTGTAACAAAATAATTGAATTTTCAATCCAAAATGACGAATTTTCTATTCAAAAAGACGCATTTAAAAAAAAATTGAATTTAAGACCAAAAGGACTTGTTTTTAATAGAATATTTAAAATTTGATATTAAAGGATGTCTTTGTAACAAAATAATTGAATTTTCAATCCAAAATGACGAATTTGCTATCCAAAAAGACGCATTTTCAACAAAAATGATGAATTTAAGACCAAAAGGACTTGTTTTTAACAGAATATTTAAATTTTGATGTTGAAGGATATCTTTGTAAAAAATAATTGAATTTTCAATTTTTTAAATTTTCAATCCAAAAAGACGAATTTTCAAACAAAAGACCAATTTCCAATCCAAAATGACGCATTTTCAACAGAAAAGTTCAAATTTATACCAAAAAAAGGTGTTTTTAACACCAAAAAGAAATTTTTATAATAAACGATGTCTTTGTAACAAAATAATTGCATTTTCAGTTTTTCAATTTTCCATCCAAAATTACGAATTTGCTATCCAAAAAGACGCATTTTCAACAAAAAAGTTGAATTTCAGACCACAAGGATGTGTTTTTAACAGAATATTTAAATTTTGATGTTGGAGGATGTCTTTGTAACAAAATATTTAAATTTTCAATCCAAAAAGACGAATTTTCAAACAAAAGACCAATTTCCAATCCAAAATGACGGATTTTCTATCCAAAAAGACGCATTTTCAACAAAAAAAGTTGAAGTTTAGACCAAAAGGACGTATTTTTAACAGAATATTTAAATTTTGATATTAAAGGATGTCTTTGTAACAAAATATTTAAATTTTCAATCTAAAATGACGAATTTTCTATTCAAAAAGACGCATTTTCAACAAAAATGTTGAATTTTAGACCAAAAGGATGTGTTTTTAACAGAATATTTAAATTTTGATGTTGAAGGATATCTTTGTAACAAAATAATTAAATTTTCAATGTTTTTAATTTTCAATCCAAAATGACGAATTTGCTATCCAAAAAGACGCATTTTCAACAAAAAAGTTAAATTTTAGACCAGAAGGACTTGTTTTTAACATAATATTTAAATTTTGATGTTGAAGGATATCTTTGTAACAAAATAATTAAATTTACAATTTTTTTAATTTTCAATCCAAAAAGACGAATTTTCAAAGAAAACACGAATTTCAAATCCAAAATGAGAAATTTTCTATCCAAAAAGACGCATTTTTAACAAAAAAGTTAAATTTTAGACCAAAAGAATGTGTTTTCGACAGAATATTTAAATTTTGATATGAAAGGATGTCTTTGTAACAGAATAATTAAATTTTTAATGAAATAGTTGAATTTTTAATCTAATAGTTGAATTTTCGACACAAAAAAATGTTTTTTTTTTCAAACGTATAGTTGAATTCGACCAAAAAATATGAATTGTCAACAAAGTACTGCCTGATGTTTGGACAGAAAAAGATTTTAATTTTGAATAAAGAACAATTGTATTAAAACATAAAAGCCAACAAAAAATTTGCTACCAAAATTAGTGGATTTCTACCAAAATAAATAAATTTTCAAACCAAAAAGACGAATTGGGAATAAAAGAATTGAATTTTTAACAAAAAAATTTAACAAAATGAAACACGAATCTTCAAAATAAATAGTTAAATTTACTACAAAAGAGAATTTTTTAACTAATGAAATAAACTTTTCCACAAAATAGTTTCAAGCATGTAGTCGAATTTTCAACCAAGAAGATCAATTTCCTACCAAAAAATACAAATCTTCAACAACAAAAAAACGAATTTTCAACAAAACATTTAAATTATCAACTAAAGAGATCATTTTTCAAAAAAGAAATTATAAATAATCTACAAGAAAACTGAATTTTTAATCAAGGATTCTGCTTTCAATCAAGTAATTGAATTTGATAGAAAAAAATTCAACTAAAAAGGTTTTTCAGTTAAGAGAGAAAAAAAAGTCAACCAAATTGTTGAATTTTCAACACAAAAATATTAATTTTCAAAATAAATAATTTAAATACAATTAAATTTTTAACCGAAGAAATGAATCTTCAACTAATGAAATAAATTCTTAAGAACGTAGTTCATCTTTTGAAGAAAAAACGGTCATTTTTCAGCGAAAATGAAATAGATAAAGTTGCATTTCAAAAATTTGATTTTCAACAAAAAAGTTAATGCTTAAAAAAAATGAATTACCAATATAAATAGTTAAATTTTCGACCAAGAAAATGAATCTTCAACTAATGAAATAAATTTTTGTTTCTTCAACAAAATACGTGAATTTTTAACTAAAACGATCAGTTTTTCAACAAAAATGGAATGGTTAAATTTGCAGTTAATAAAATTATTTTCTAACACAGTAGTTCAAATAGGAAAACGATCAATTTTTAACACAAAAAAATGAATTTTAAGAATAGTGAAATTTTCAGCCAAAAAGACAAATTTTTGAAAAAAATAGATAAATCTTTAACAAAATATATAAACCTTCAACAAAAGACATGAATTTACTGCTAAAAACGGTCAAGTAAAAAAATGTAATAGTTAAATTTGCAGTTCAAAAAATTGATTTTCAACAAAAAGATTTTAATAAGAGATGACTTTTCAATCAAGAAGATACATTTTCTACCAAAGAAGCGAATTTTTAACAAAATGAATATTCAACGAAATAGTTTACTTTTTAATTGAAAAAGATAAATTTTTAACCAGGCATGGAATGTGTAATAAAGTACTTCAAATTTTAACAAAGTATTTGTGTTTCTAACAAAAAACATTAATTTTCGATGAAAAATGAATTTTTTACAAATTGTTGAATCTTCAACCACTAAAATGAGTTTTCAACAAAATAATTCAACATAAGAAACACTAGTTGAATTTTCGACCAAAAAAGATAATATGTTAACAAAATAGTTGAATTTTCAAACAAATGATTAAATTTTCAACTAAATAGTCGAATTTTTAACAAATAGAATTGAATTTTAAACGAAAAATATAATAGTAACTTTTCAATATTGAAGTTTGAATAATGAATGTTTTCCGTAAAAACTGATGAACATATTAGTAAACATCAATTTTAAGACCATCTTCATCTTAAATTTCACAACATTATTATTAAAAAAAATTTCCCTGAATCAAAAGCAGGTTCTTGTAAAGCCAAGACAAACTTGATACAGTCTTGGAAATATTTATTAAATAAAAAAAATCAGTTTTGATTCCACTTATTCGTTCGAAACTGCAATTGCTGTTGATTCAGGAGAATATTCGTATCTTCCGAAACAATGCAATAACCAACAAATAAAATAAACATTTTAGCTTCTTAATGGTATAATAATAATAATAATAATTTCAGTGTCAAATGCGTAATTATGTAATGATTAATGTCCAAGTATATTGTCTGATGCGAAATAACACAGATCTTTTTGCAAGTAATAAATCATCTTCTGAATAATTGAATACTAATTTTAACAGTAAATCCGATTGAGGCATCTCTTTGTTGAAAATCTTCTCTCTGAAGCCAGTGGATATAATTATTATTATACTGCGTTATCGGATTTAAAACAGAATCTTGCTGCATCTTATGTAACTATTTGATGGGTGGGTTCAGTGTCGGTGTTACATGCTATTCTCTGGAGAATATGGGTGTGGTAGTGTGACGAGGTCAGTTCTTATGCAACACCAAGATTAGCAAATTAACAGAATTCTCAGATTTATAAACGTAGTTTTTCCTCTTCATAATTTTTCTCATTTTTTCATATTTTATGAAAGGATCAAGCAAAAATCTAGTTCTTATAAACACTTAAGGGGCTAGTCTAGTCTCTCGGGCGGAAAATGGAGGTGATTCTTCAGGACTCATAAAAAAAAACCATGCGGTCAAATATTTTACAATTTTTAAATATATATTCAGATACTATTGACAAGTTAACACACAAAATTTCATGAAAAAATGTCGACTGTAAGCCGAGTTATACACTCCGATGTCGAGTAATCCAAAAATGAAGTTGTAAATCGGCTGCAGTTGTAGAGGTCTTCAGAATGCCAGTATCTCAAAAAAAAAAAATTCACGTTAAACTAGATGACTTTCCTCGTACCATGAACTAGGATCTTTTGAAAATATTGAAAATTAAAAAAACTGCAGTGTTTTGAACAAAAAATTCAAATTTTCACCAAAAAAAACGCTCGTTTTTTGCTCGGCAAATTTATATTTTTTGAAATATCGAAAAGATCCTAGTTCACGGTATCTAAAAACATGTTACGAATATTCGTGCAAAATTTCAAATCGATTCGTTAATTTTTCTTTGAACTAGAGTTGCAGCCGTTTTTGAAAATGCAGTCGTTTTTGAAAGTGAGAAACTAGAGTAGCCCCTTAAGGCCATGTGATGAGTGGGTCACGTGACCAGATTCCTACCTTACCGGCACTTTTTTTTATTTCCTAACTTATTTTAACACGAATAACCACATTGAGTTGGAAATTTGGGATAGTAAATAAGAAGCACCAAGAAAGGTGGGTCTGGTCCTAAATTTTAATAATCATGAAAAAAGTTTTTTAAAAATAATTTTGTTGTTGCTGCTTTTTTCATGATTATTACAATTTAGGACCAGACCCACTTTTCTCAGTGCTTCTTATTTATTATCCCAAATTTTCCACTCGATGTGGCTATTCGTGTGAAAATAACTTAGGAAATAAATAAAGTGCCGGTAAGGTAGGAATCCGGTCACGTGATCGACTCGTCACATGGCCTTAAAGGGCCGCACTTAAATTACGTAACGGATTATAGGCCCTCTCTTATTTTTAGTTTATTTTTCCTTCTCTAATTTTTCATTTTCCTTGATCAATAATATTTGAATACCAACATTTTAATATTGAAATACTTTTGACATAGAATCTTTTATAAACGGAATAAAACAGTATTTCAGATAAAAATTTGAAATTAAAAAATTTATTAATTTATTTCAAACAAAAAAATGTCTTTTCTACTATAAAAGATGGCTTATAAAAAAAACTTGAATTTTCTAAAAAATACTTGAATTTTTAACAAAATAATTGAAATTTTAACATAACAGTTGAATCTTCAACCTAAAAATATAAATTCACAACAAAAAGTGTCATAGTTTATATTACAATCAAAAAACATGAAATTTATACAAAAAAAAAGTTTTTTAAATCCAAAAAGACGAATTTTCAACAAATAAAGATTTTTCACTAAAGAAAGAAAATTTTATCTAAATTGTTGAACCTTCAACCCAGAAGACGATTTTTCTCTACAAAAATTGAATTTACAAACAAAAAATATGACTTTAGCAAAAAATTATTTTTCCACGAAACTGATGCATTTTACCCAACAAAAATTGAATTTTAATCCAAGAAATTTCCTTTTTACCAAAAAGGAGAATTTTCAAGTTAAAAAATTAATTTTAAGCAAAAAAAAAAGACTTTTCCACTAAACAGTAAAATGTTTAACCAAAGACATAACCCTTCAATCGAAAAAATTAATTTTTAATCACGTGGTTTAACTTTTACCCAAATAGTTGAATTTTCATACAAAAAAGATAAAATTTCTCTTAAAACAGATGAATTTTTATTTGAAAATAAAACAAATTTGAAAGAAAATAGTTGAATTTTCATCCAGAAAAGATTCCAGTTGACTTTAAAAGATCAAAACATGAATTTTTTAACAAAAAATAAGTTTTGACGAACCAAATTAAATTTTTCACCCAAAAAGGCGAATTTTTTTATAAAAAAGGACAATTTTTTTCAAGTTGAAATTTCATCCAGAAAAGCTTTCA
>CAKNXH010057869.1:51878-62547 GCA_932178445.1 Andricus quercusramuli
AAGGCTAGGGAGAGCTGGAAAAGGGTCGTTATTATACTTGGGATTAGTGATCAAGGCTAGAGGAACTGGAAAAGGGGTGTCTATAGACTTGGGGTTAGTGCTCAAGGCTAGAGGAACTGGAAAAGTGGTATTTTCACACTTGGGGGTTAGTGCTCAAGGCTAGGGAGAGCTGGAAATGGGGCGTTATTACACTTTCGGGATAGCGATCAAGGCTAGGGAGAACTGGAAAAGGGGTATTTTGCACTTGGTGGTTAGTGCTCGAGGCTAAAGCAGCTGGAAAAGGGATATTTTCACAATTGGGAGTTTGTTCAATGCACGGGAGAGTTGAAAAGGGGGCATTTTTACACTTGCGGGTTAGTGCATAAGGCTAGGGAGAACTGGAAAAGGGGTATTTACACATGGGTGTTAGTGCTTAAGGCTAGGGAGAACTGGAAAAGGGGTATTTCGCACTTGGGTGTTAGTGCTTATGGATAAAGGAGCTGGAAAATTAATTTTCACGATTGGGGGTTTGTTCAATGCTAGGGAGTGCTAAAAAGGGTATTTTTACAATTGTGGGTTAGTGCTCAAGGCTAGAGAGAACTGGAAAAGGGTATTTTTTGCTTGGGAGTTAGTGCTCAAAGCTATAGAGTGCTGGAAGAGGGGTATGTTTACAATTAGGGGTTAGTGCACAAGGCCAGAAAGAGCGGGAAAAGTGATATTTTCACAATTGGGGATTTTGCTCAAGGCAAGGGAGTGCTGGAAGAAGGGTATTTGGACACTTGCGGGCTGGTGCCCAACGCTAGAGAAGCTGAAGAAAATTTTTTTACACTTGGAGGTTAGTGCTCGAGGCAAGGGGGAGCTGAAAAAGTGGTATTTTCATAACTGGGGTTATGCTCAAGGCTATGGAGTGCTGGAAAAGTGTTATATTTATAATTGGGGGATTAGTTTTCAAGGTCAGAGGGAGCTGGAACAGTGTTTTATCAAAAATGAAGGTTATGCTCAAGGCTAGGGAGTGCTGGAAAATGTGTATATTTACAATTAGGGGTTAGTGCTCAAGGACAACGAGAGCTGAAAGATGGGTATTTTGATACTTGGGGACTAGTGCTTAATGCAAGGGAGAGTTGGCAAAGGTTTTTCTTTTCACTTAGCAGTTAGTGCTGACGACTAGGCAAAGCTCAAAAAAGGGTGTTTTTACGCTCAAGGGATAGTGTTCAATGCTCCAAGAGCTGGAAAAGGGACATTTTCACAATTGGGGGTTTGCTCAATGCTAGGGATTGTTGAAAAAGGGGTATTTTTACAACTGCGGGTTAGTGCTGAGGGCTGGAGAGTGCTGGAAAGGGGGTACTTTTACACTTGCGGCTCAGTGCTCAAAGCTAGAGAGAACAAGAAAAGAAGTATTTTGCACTTTCGGGTTAGTGTTTAAGGCCAGAAAGAGCTGGAAAATTGATATTTTCATAATTGGTGGTTATGCTCAAGACAAGGAAGCGCTGGAAAAGGAGTGTTTTTACACTTGGGGTTAGTGTTCGAAGTTAGAGGAACTGGAAAAGGGGTATTTTCACACTTGGGTGTTAGTACTCAAGGCTAGGGGGAGCTGGAAAAGGGGCGTTATTACACTTGGGGTTAGTTTAGAAGGCTATAGGAGCTTGAAAAGGGACATTGTCACACTTCGGGGTTATAGCTCAAGGCTTGGGGGAGCTGGAAAAAGGGTATTTTCACACTTGGGGGTTAGTGCTCAAGGCTAGGGAGAGCTGGAAGAGGGTCGTTATTATACTTGGGGTTAGTTCTCAAGGCTAGAGGAGCTGGAATAGGGGTATGTTCACACTTGGGGGTTAGTGCTCAAGGCTATGGAGAGCTGGAAAATGGGTGTTATTACACTTGTGGTTAGTTTTCAAGGCTATAGAAGCTGCAAAAGGCTTTTCACACTTATGGGTTATAGCTCAAGGTTTGAGAGCTAGAAAAGGGATCTTTTCACACTTCGGGGTTAGTGCTCAATGCTAGGAAGAGCTGGAAAAGGGTCATTATTATGCTTTTAGTTAGTTCTCAAGGCTAGAGGAGCTGGAATAGGGGTATTTGCATACTTGGGGGTTGTAGCTCAAGGCTTGGGAGAGCTGGAAAAGGGGTATTCTTGCACCTAGGGGTTAGTTCTTTCTGTGCTAAAGAAACTGGATAGAAGTGTCTTTTCATCCCAATATTATTCAAGTTGAAATGATTAAAAAGAATGCCTCAGGGAAAATGCAAGAAAGGGAAGTTGGCTAAGGGCGTAACTTGGAAGTCAGGTTGGAATTCATAAATCGTTGGGGGTGTCCCGCTGCGTTTTTCTAGTGCCTTCTGCTCCTTCGTCTTTCGCTCCTTCCACCTTTTCGTTGGTGGAAGTCGATGTTGGAACTTTGAGGACCTTAATCATATGGGCCTCCAAGCTGCGGCCATAAATATCGTCGATGCAGGCTCAGGTTGGCTTCAATCCAACTTGGTTTAACCCCCGCTTAGCTATCGTGGACGGGGGCCACCGTTCCACATTTAGCAATTTCTGCCTTTACGCTTGACTCAACCCTTCCTTCGTCTTCTCCACACTTTAGAATGTGCTATCTTACGTAATACGCGATTATCCGCATACTTCAGCCAATATTTTTATCTCATAAATATACAACAAACCTGAAACATCTGCTCAGAATTATCTAATCTCACACTCAACTTAGGAAACAACCTACAAATTAAATAAGAATCAAAATAGCTGCTTCAAGATGTCTACTAGAGTGGCCCGAAAATATCAAATTTTTAAAAATCGTCCCTTTTTTCATTGATTGCTAATTAAAAAATAATAATTTTAAAAAAATTCTTTTGTTTGAGTTACAATTTTTTGACCTCATTGTGACACCGTAGCACAGTGGTTCAGAAATAGTTCATTTATTAAATAATTACGGATTGAAATACATTATATAATAATCTAAATCAGTTCATTCTCACCACAATGTTGCAAATTTTTTACGTCAGTCATGGCCAAAACTTACCTGAAACAAGAAAAGAAATAATCCATCAGAAATTTGCGTTTAAAATATAAATATGTTTCAATTTAACTATGCTATATTTTCATTTGAGTGGAGGAATTGCAGTCCAAGTTATACTGTATAAGACTCAAAACATAAAACCCAAAATATAAAATTCCCCAAAAAAATATTCCCAAAACCTAAAAAAGACCCAAATACACAAGACTAGAAAAATTTTTAACGGAAGTTTATTCATTGTCGCGGTGATTCTAAAGAATTGCAAAGAATTCTTCGTTAATTCCAAAAAGGATACTTTTTAAAAAATTGCTTAATTTTTAAGAAAGTAGATTAATTTCTCATTGAACAGTGGGATTTTCAACTAAAGAGATTAATTTTGAACCAAAGAGATTAATTTTTTATCGGAAAATACAAATGTTGAACGAAACAGTTGAATTTTTAATTAAAAAAGGTAAGTTGTCAACCAAGTAGTTGAATTATCAACCAACAAAAATTTACATTGAAAAATGGAATAGTTTTTTAATTTATAAAAATTATTTTAAAAAATTCAACCAAAAATATGAATTTTCAACTAAAAAAGATAAATTAAAAATTAAAAATGGAATAGTTACATTTTCAGTAAAAAATTACATTTTTAACTAAAAAAAAGAATTTTCAATAAAATAGTTGAATCCTCAACCAAACAGATGCATTTTTAACAAAATAGTTGAATTTTTAACCAAAAAGGATACTTTTGAACAGAATTGTTTAATCTTCAAAAAAGTAAATTATTTTTAATCAAATAAAGGAATTTTTAAGCAAGAAGATTAATTTTCTACCCAAAAAGGCGATTTTTTTTAACAAAATCTATTAATTCTCAACCAAGTAGTTGAACTTTCAAGAAATAATTATCAACCAAAACAATGATTTTTCTAGAAAGAACCTTAATTTTCTAAAAAAAAAAAATCTCAAAAAAATACATGCATTTTCAAATGAGAATTCACCAAAAATAAAATAGTTAAAAATTCAGTTTAAAAAATTTATTTTCAACCAAAAAATGAATTTTCCAGAAAATAGTTCAATTTTCAAACAAACCATTTTCAACTACAGTCAAGAAATCTGCAGCCAGTAAACTGAATTTTTAACAAATTTGTTACAATTTCAACCTAGTAATTGAATTTTCAACTAAAAAAGATAAATTATCATCCAAAAATGGAATAGTTAAATTTTCAGACGAAAACATTAATTTTCAACCAAAAAAGAAAATGAGTTTTAAAAATTTAATTAAATTTTCTACCAAAATAGTCCAGAAACACTAAATTTCAACACAACAGTTTAATTTTCAATCAATGACTTCTAAACCAAAATTTTGAATTTCTTACAAACATGTACAACTAAAAAAGATCAATTTTCAACCAAAAATGGAATATTTTAATTTTCATTTAAGAAAATTATTTAAAAAAACAAACAAATTTTCAACAAAATAGTTTAAAGCTATTTGGATTAACTTTGTGAATTATTCCGAATTATCTGGATTGATCTGGATTAAAAGTTAATTACTTGGATGATATAAATTACTTCCAATTAGGCGGATTACAAGTGGATTACTTGGATTACAAATGGATCACCTAAATTACTCTGGATTACCCCAGATTACATGTGGATTACCGGATTAGAACTGGATTAATTCACAGTATAAGTGGATTACAAGTAGATTATAATGGGTTACAAATAGATTACCCCGAATTAGAACTGGATACTTTAATATTAGACGTGGATTACAAGTGGATTACTCCGAATTACAAATAGATTACTCCGAATTACTGGAATTGTCCCATATTTCAAGTGGATTGCCCTGGAATATACGTGGATTACTCTGGATTACAAGACTATTGCTCTGGATTACAAGTGGATTATTGTAGATTACAAGTGGATTACTCTGGATTATAAGTGGATTACTCTGTATTGCAAGTGGACTACGAGTGCATTACAAGTGGATTACCGTGGATTAAGAGTGAATTACAAGTGGATTACTCTGGATTACAAGTGGATTACTCTGGATCACAAGTGTATTATTCTGGATTACAAGTGGATTATTGTAGATTACAAGTGGATTACTCTGGATTATAAGTGGATTACTCTGTATTGCAAGTGGATTACGAGTGCATTACAAGTGGATTACTCTGGATTACAAGTGGATTACTCTGTATTGCAAGTGGATTACGAGTGCATTACAAGTGGATTACTCTGGATTACAAGTGGATTACTCTGGATTACAAGTGGATTACTCTGGATTACAAGTGCATTACTCTGGATTACAAGTGCATTACTCTGGATTGCAAGTGGATTACCCTGGAATATACGTGGATTACTGTGTATTACAAGTGGATTACCCTGGATTACAAGTGTATTACTCTGGATTACCCTGGATTACAAGTGTATTACTCTGGATTACAAGTGGATTATTCTAGATTACAATTGGATTAATAAGGGTTATAAGTGGATTACTCTGGATTGCAAGTGGATTACTCTGGATTGCAAGTGGATTACTCTGTATTACTCTGTATTGCAAGTGAATTACTCTGGATTATAACTGGATCACCTGAATTACTCTCGATACTCCGAATTACTTTTAGTACGCCAGATTACAAGTCGATTACCCTGAATTTTAGGTAGATTTCTTCAGATTACGAGTGTATTACTCCGAAATTAGAACTGGATTACCCCATTTTAGAATTGGATTATCAGATTATAAATGGATTACTCCGAATTACTCGAATTAGCCCACATTTCAAGTGGATTACCCTCGATTGGAAATGGATTACACTGTATTACAACTGGATTATCCGAAATATTCTGGATCACCCCAGATAAAAAATGGATTAATCCGATCGGAACTGGATTACTCCATACTAGAAGTGGATTACAAGTGGATTACCTGAATTATTATTCCAAATACGCCTATCCCGAAAAGGAAGTGGCTTAATGTTATAATAATAACCGCGGATTACAAGTGGATTGACCTGGATTGTAGGTGGATTGCGATTGCTTACGAGTGGATTACCTGAACCACTCTGGCATATTCAAGATTAAAAGTGGATTACTCCTAATGAGAACTGTATTACTTTATATTAAAAGTGGATTACGCCGGATAACTTGAATTACCCTGCATTAAAATTGGATTATGGCGGATTAAAAGTGGATTACTCCCAATTGCTCGAATTACCCCGCGTTTCAAATGGATTACCCTGAATTGTAAGTGGATTATGCTGAATTGTAAGGGGACTATCCGAATTACTGAGATTATTCCAGATAACAATTGGATTACTCCAGATAAGAATTGGATTACTCCAAACAAGATCTGGATTACGCCATACTAAAAGTGGATTACAAGTGGATTACCTCAATTATTCCAAATTACTCCTTGTTATAACTGTACTACTTCATATTAGGAGTGGATTACGCCGGATAAATTGAATTACCCTGAATTGAAATTGGATTATGGCGGATTAAAAGTGGATTACTCCGATTGGAATAGTTTTTTCCCTCTCGGTTTCCTCAATATAGTGAGAGAATTCTCGTTCCAAAAACAAATTTCACCAAAGCAGAGACAACAAAACAAAACAAAAAAAAACAAAAAAAAATCTCTGATTCGTGGATATTGGACTTTGAAAAATTAATATCAGAAGCCGCCGAAAGTTGTTTGTAAAATCCTGGAATTCGCCGACGTGCATTTTCAGCTAGCAGCTTCATTACACACCGGAATTTTTAATTAATACAGACAATTAATTTCTGTATAAAATACCTATAATTGAACTATCCCGGAAATGCGAGAGCAATAGGGAATACATTTTTAATTTAAAAATGACAAAGGGATAAACGAGCCATCTCTGAAAAATGCAGAGGAAACGAATGCAATTTTGCCTGTTCGTTCATTCTATTTCGTAGTCAAATTACGCCGGCAATAAATCTCCGTATGCGTTGGTCTGATGATTTATGGTCGACGTATGCAGTATACACTGTGGTTTATTTTTTGCAACTTTTTTACAGGTCGGAGAGTGTTTTTTGTGAGTGGCCGCTTTCAAGGAGGAGGAGGGGGAAGAACGAGGGGGAGGGGGGAAGGAGGAGGAGGAGGAGGAGGAGGAAACGTGCCTCGTCTGGCTGCAATCCTTAACTTCTTTTTTCCTTGTTTCCTGTTCCTTTTCTGGCGGTGAAGGAGGAGGAGGCGCGTGTCCTTGACCATGGGCGCACGTGACCACCGATACCACACAGACATTACGTCACCCATATGGCTACAACCTTAACTTACTAAACGTGATTCCGAACCACGGAAATAGTGTAGCACTGTACTGTCTCAACCCAGGCAACTTTGTCCTTCGCACCACCATTAATTTCCTGGTGAGCCTCCGCAAGGTCATTAATGTTTCTTTAAGAGGAAAATTCGGTCGAGAACTCGGTTCATCAACAATTCTTGCATAAGGATTTATTTATAGCGGGCTTCACAATCTTTTTCCTATTCCCCTTTTTCTCGTTTTTTTTTTCACTTTAAATGCAAACTCAATTAGTATAGGGTGACCAGACGTCCTCATTTGGGAGGACATGACCTACTGTTCACTAGCTTGTCCTCTTAAACTTTGTAAAACCCATAAAATGTCCTACTTTTTGGTCAAAAGACAAAATTAACCTTTATTTTTATAGGATGTTAATGTTTTTTGTCTACTTGGTCTAAAATCAATATTCATAAAATATCGATAATTAATTTTTTGAGTTTTGAAAAAAATCTCTCTACCTCCACTGGGATTTGAACACCAGATCTTTCAGATGCTTTAACCAATTAAGCTACAGAGACACGAGAAGATTTTCTTCAAAAGTCTTACAAGCTGAATGTCGACGTAATTCTATACTTGTATTATCATTCCAACATGAGTGATTTTATTATTTTTGATGTTAAGGTTGTTGACCAGTGAAATATTAATTTTATATGATGTTAATGTTTTTTGTCTACTTGGTCTAAAGTCAATATTCATAAAATATTGATAATTAATTTGTTGAGTTGTGAAAAAAATCTCTCTACCTCCACTGGGATTTGAACACCAGATCTCAAAGATCGTGTCTCTGTAGCTTAATTGGTTAAAGCATCAGAGCGGAAATCTGAAAGATCTGGTGTTCAAATCCCAGTGGAGGTAGAGAGAATTTTTTTCAAAACTCAAAAAATTAATTATCAATATTTTATGAATATTGATTCTAGACCAAGTACACAAAAAACATTAACATAATATGAAATTAATATTTCCCTGGTCAACAACCTTAACATCAAAAATAATAAAATCACTCTCATGTTGGAATGATAATACAAGTATAGAATAACGTCGACATTCAGTTTGTAAGAGTTTTGAAGAAAATCTTCTCGTCTCTGTAGCTTAATTGGTTAAAGCATCAGACCGGAAATCTGAAAGATCTGGTGTTCAAATCCCAGTGGAGGTAGAGACATTTTTTTCAAAACTCAAAAAATTAATTATCAATATTATAATATTGTGTGACAATTATTAATTATCACTGGCCAACAACCTTAACATCAAAAATGACAAAATTAACCTTTTTTCATAAAATATTCCCTACGATCGTGTTTTATATTTTTTACCTTCCCTGGCGAAAGTTTCGGATAGGAATTCATTCCTAACCAATCCGCCGTCATCCATATCATTCCGGAATCTATATCCGAACCAGTCCGAGTTAATCCGAACCGATCCGAAAAATGTTTTACATTTCGTTCGATCGAAATCGGTCAAAAATTAATTCGAGTCAATCCGATTCAATCCGAATCAATCCGATTTTCGATCTGAATGAATCAAATTCAATCCGACTCAATCCGATTCAATCCGAATCAATCCGATTTTCGATCTGAATGAATCAAATTCAATCCGATCTCGGATTCAATCGGATTCATTCAGATTGAAAATCGGTTTAGGTCATCCGAGTTCCGATTGATTTGGATTCTTTTGGATTGAAAATTTGGTTCGGATTGAACCGGATTGAGGCGGATTAATTTTTAACCGATTTGGATCGAACGGAATGTAGAACTTTTTTCGGATTGGTTCTCCAATGCAACTTTTACCATGAAAAAGAACGAATTTCTAACAAAACAGTTGAATTTTTGACATTAAATTTCAATTTAACAAAATAGTCCAATTTTCAACAAAATCATTAAACTTTCAACCAAATAGTTGAAATTAAACCAAATTTCCGCATTATTAACCTACAGGTTAAAAATTTGGTTAAATTTTAACTACTCGGTCGAGAGTTCAATTAATTTATTGAAAATTAAACTGTTTTATTAAAAATTTGTTCTTCTATTCAGTTGAAGAATTATTTGTTCAACTGAAAATAATTTCGTTTTTGGTTTGTAAACTTATCTTTTTTAGTTAAAAATGTATATATTTTGTTGGAAAACCGTCTTTCGTTTCTTCTTTGTTGAAAATTCATCTTTTGGTAGAAAATTAATCTTCTTGGTTGAAAATTCAACTATTTCATTAAATTAAATAAACCAATTAGTTAAATTTTGAAGCCAACAAGACGAACTTTTTCGACGATAGTCAAATTTTTTAGAAACAGTTAACTTTAAAACTGAAAAAAAAATCAAAAATAAAATGTGAATTTTCAACGAAATAGTTTAATTTCTAACTAAAAAATATCATTTTTATCCAAAAATAGGAACGTCAAATTTTTTTTCTGAAAAAAGATCTCCTTTCGCTCCGCTGGGAATCGAACCTCAGAACTTGCGATTGCCGGATCGAGAGAAGAAACTTTTTTCAGAAAATACACGCATTATTTTGCCAGGTGGTAAATCAAATTTTTTAAAGAATCTTTATTATGATCAGAAAATAACAGAAATTTTTAACGTCTTTTCAGATTAGATTAGACACAAAAATTCGAAAAATAGATTCATAATTTTAGTTGAAAATTTATCACTTCTGTTGAAATTTTGTTTTTTTTTGGTTGAGAATTAATTTTTAAAACCAAACATAGAATTCGATTTTGAAAAAAAAAATCGGAAATGATTTTTTTCTCCTGAAAATCCAAAAAATATCGAAGTATAAAAAAGATGGTGTTTTTGAGAAATTTTGAGATTGCAAAAAACTGGATAAATTGAAAAAAGAAAACCCACGTAACAGAAACATATGTAAAAAATGTAATAGTTAATATTTAAATGAAAAAAGATTTTTATTTTAAATCAGAAACAGTTGAATTCAACTAAAACGGAATTTCCCATCAAAATAGTTGAATTTTTTAACCGAAAATACGAATTTATATAAAAAAAATAATTTTCGAAGAAGATGAATTTGCAAAGAAAAAAGATACAAATTCAGCAAAACTTTCCATCCAGAATTAATTTTTCTTGTTAAAAATTAAACTATTTTGTTGAAAATTCGAGTTTTTGGTTCAAAATTAATAGTTTTGAATGCAAATTTAATCAATAGACTTGAAAATTCATCTTTTTGGTTGAAAATTGAATTATTATTCTTGAAAATTCGATTCCTTTGGTTGAAAATTAATTTTTCAACTGAAAATTCAACTATTCCATTTTTGGTACAAGAATTATCTTTTTTAATTGAAAATTCAACCGATTGGTTGAAAAATGATCTATTTTGCTGAAAATTCGTTTTTTTTTTTGGAAAATTAAATTTCTTAGTTGCAAATTCATCTTTTTG
>CAKNXH010057870.1:4929-26987 GCA_932178445.1 Andricus quercusramuli
TGAAATTAATTTTTTTTACTGAAAATTTAACTATTCCAGTTGAAACATGAACTGTTTTGTTGAAATTTTTCTTTAATTCATTTTTTTTCTAACTGAAAATGTAATTATTCCAAGTGAAAATTCTATCGTTTTAGTTGAAAATTCAGTTGTTTGGACATACATTTTTTAAATTAAAAACAGTTCAATGTTTGGTTGATAATTATATTTTTTAGTAGAAAATTCGTCTTTTTTGGTACAAATTAATATTCTTGGTTGAAAATTACTCTTTTTGGTTGAAAATTCAATTATTCTAGTTAAAGATTCATAATTTTTGTTAAAAATGAATCTTTTTGGTTTAAAATTCAACTATTCTAGTTGAAGATTTATCATTTTAGTTGAAAATTCATCACTTTGTTTGAAAACGTAACTATTCTTTTGAAAATTATTTTTTTTTTGTCGAAAATTATTTTTCTTTTCAAGCTGGAAATGTAACTATTCCAATTCAGTATTCCATAATATTAGTTAAAAATTCATATGTTTTGTTGAAAATTAATTTTTTCAACTGAAAATTTAACCATTCAATTTTTTGTTGACAATTTATTATGTTTTGGTTGACAATTAATTTTTTTCAGTTAAAAATTTACGTATTTTTTTTAAGAATTCGTCTTTTTTGGTAGAAAAAAATCTTTTGGGTTGAAAATTGATTTTTCAGGTTGAAGATTCAACTATTCCAGTTAAAGTTTCATCATTTCATCTAAATATTCATCTTTCTGGTTAAGAATTCAACTATTCCAGTTGAAAATTCATTAGTTTAGTTTAAATTTATTTTTGTTGAAAATTTATCTTTTCTAGTTCAAAATTCAACCATTTCGTTGAAAATTTGCCTTTTTTCGTGGAAAATTCATCACTTTGGTTGAAAATTTTGTTTTTGTGAAAAACTAAATTTTTCAACTGAAAATTTAATCATTTAATTTATCTATTTTGTTAGTAGACAATTTTTTTTTTAGTTGAAAATTCACGTATTTTGTTGAAAATTCGTATTTTTTTTTTGGTAGAAAAGAATGTTTTTGGATGAAAATTCAACTATTCCAATTAAAGGTTCATTATTTATTTTTTTATCTGAAAATTCATCTTTTTGGTTAAAAATTTAACTATTCCAGTTGAAAGTTTTTAATTTTAGTCGAAAATTTATTATTTTTGTAAAAAATTAATTTTTGATGAAAATTTATTTTTTGAGTTTAAAATTCAATCATTTGGTTGAAATTTGGTCTTTTTTTTTTAGTAAAAATTCATCATTTTCGTTGAAAATAAAACTTTTTGGTTGAAAGTTAAACACTTTTGTTAAAAATTCTTCTTTTTGGTTCAAAATTCATCTATTCTAGTTGAACATTCATAGTTTTAGTTGAAAATTCATCACTTTGGTTAAAAATGTTATTTTTTGTGAAAAACTAAATTTTTCAACTGAAAATTAAACCATTTAATTTTATTTATTTTTTAGTAAAAAATTCACGTATTTTGTTGAAAATTAGTTTTTTTTTTGTAGAAAAGAATGTTTTTGGATGAAAATTCAACTATTCCAGTTAAAGGTTCATTATTTATTTTATCTGAAAATTCATCTTTTTGGTTAAAAATTTAACTATTCCAGTTGAAAATTTTTAATTTTAGTTGAAAATTTATTATTTTTGGTAAAAAATTAATTTTGGTTGAAAATTTATTTTTTGAGTTTAAAATTCAATGATTTGGTTAAAAATTGGTATTTTTCAGTGGAAAATTCATCTTTTTGGTTGAAAATAAAACTTCTTGGTTGGAAGTTAAAAACTTTTGTTAAAAATTCTTCTTGGTTTAATATTCATCTATTCCAATTGAAGATTCATTATTGAAAATTTGTTCGTGTTTTTGTTTGAAAATTAATTTTCAACTATTTGGTTGAATTTTTTTCTAGTTGAAAATTCAACTATTTGGTTGACAGTTCATGTGTTTTGTTGAAATTTTTTTTGTATAGAAAATTAATCATTTTGTTTGAAAATTCAACTATTTGGTTCGAAATTCATCTACGTTGTTGAATATCCACATTAATTTTACCTAAATATGCACTGAATTATTAGTATGAGAAGATAAAATAAAAATTTGTTTGAATTATTATTCAAATTCATGGACTTTCAGAAACAGATCCAAGAAATGATTAATTATGTTTTCAGTTTTATTTAATTGTTTAATAAATCGATGTTGCTAATACATTTAAGAATTATAATAGTTCAATTTTCAACCAAAATGATGAGTTTTCAAAAAAGAAGATTAAGTTTCTACTAGAGAAACAACATTTCAACAAAATACATAAATTTTAGATTTTTCAACCAAAAAAAATAATTTTTAACCAAAAATGGAATAGTGAAATTTTCAGATAAAAAAATTGAATTTCCAACAATATACTTAAGTTCGCAACAAAAAAGTTAATTTTCAATTAAAAAAGAAACAATTTCAACCAACAATGGAATATTTAAATTTCCTGCTATAAAAATTAATTTTCAACCAAAAAACAAAAGGAAATTTTCAATAGAATAGTTGAATTTTCAGCCGTTTAGAGATGAATTTTCAACTAAAGGAATGAATCTTCAACCAAAAAATTACTTTTTAACAAAGTAGTACAACTTTGAACCAAAAAAGATGAATTTTCAACAAAAAATGGAATATTTGATATTCCAACCAAAAAAGATTTCAAATATTTTAACACTGAATATAAAACAGTTAAATTTAAACAAAAAAGACGAACTTCAAATAATAAAATACTTAATTTTTAACAACAACAAAAAAAAACAAATTTTCAAACAAGAAGAAAAAATGTACTCGTTCAATTTTTAATGTTTCTACCTTAAGATTACTTAAAATGATATAATTTTGATAATTCTTCAATTCATTGTTTGATTCTTCAATTTAGAGCATTGAAAATGATAACGTGGATTTATATTTTTTGAACTGAATCTGAATCTTTGAACTCTACAATTCACAAAAGTTTCAAATCTGTAGTTTTTCAGTTTAACTGCATTTAATTTGAGTGTTTTAATTTGCAGTACAGTTTTTATTACTTCAAATGGAAAAATTGTTAGCAGAAAATTATCTTATAGTTTACAATTCTTATTTCGGTGTTGGAAAGGGAACTGAATCTTTGAACTTGCATTTTTAAGAATTTTTAAGAATTCTTTTAACTGAATCTTCTTTGGATGAAAATTTAACTATTTCTTTGAAGTTTTCTTTTTAATTCATCTGTTTTAAAAGAAATATTTCATCTTTCTTGAATACGAATGCAACTGTTCGGTTGAAAATTCAACTCTTCTTTTACAAATTTGTATTTTCTGATTAGAAATACACCTGCTTTAGCAGAAATTACATTTTTCTTGGATAAAAATGCAACTGTTTGGTTTAAAATTCAACAATTTTGTTAAAAAGTCATACTTTTTGGTTGAAAATTCTGTTTTTTTCATGAAAATTCAACCATTTTGTAGAAAATTTAATTTTTGGTTAAATTTAATATTTTGGTGTTGAAAAGAGAACTGAAATCTTTTCTGGATGAAAATTCAACTATTTTTATGACCATTTTTTTATTTTTTTTTATATTAAAAATTCACTTGTTTTAGTAGAATTTTATTTTTCTTGGACAATGGAACTGTTTGGTTGAAAATTTAACAATCTGGTTAAAAATGCATACTTTTTGGTTAAAAATTTGACTATTCAGCATAAAATTAAATTATAGTTTACAATTCTTATTTTGGTGTTGGAAAATTAACTGGAATCTTCTTTGGATTACAATTTAACTATTGTTAAAAGTTTTTATTTATTTATCT
Source organism: Andricus quercusramuli (assembly GCA_932178445.1). Classification (NCBI taxonomy): domain Eukaryota; kingdom Metazoa; phylum Arthropoda; class Insecta; order Hymenoptera; family Cynipidae; genus Andricus; species Andricus quercusramuli. Next base: position 8,748 of record CAKNXH010057870.1, read on the forward strand.
GTTTTAAAAGAAATATTTTATCTTTTTTGAATAAAAATACAACTGTTCGGTTGAAAATTCAACTCTTTTTTGAAAATTTGTTTTTCTGATTTCAAAATTCAACTGCTTTACCAGAAATTACATCTTTCTTGGATAAAAATGCAACTGTTTGGTTTAAAATTCAACAATTTTGTTGAAAAGTCATACTTTTTGGTTGAAAATTCTGCTGTTTTGTTGAAAATTCAACTATTTCTTAGAAAAGTTACTTTTTGTTAAAAAGTCATATTTTGGTGTTAAAAAGTGAACTGGAATCTTTTCTGGATGAAAATTCAATTATTTAAAAAAAATTTGTTTTCTTTTTAAATAAAAAGTCATCTGTTTTAAGAAAAATTTCGTCCTTTTTAGATAAAAATGGAACTATTGGGTAGAGAATTCAACAATTTTGTTGAAAATTCGTCCTTTAGGGTAAAAATTCATCTTTTTGGATTGAAAATTCAATTTTTTCGTAGAAACTTATTTCTTGGTTAAAAATTCATATTTTGATCGTGAAAAGTCAACTAAAATCTTTTTTAACAAAAAATTCAACTATTTTTTTCTAATTTATCTTGTTGGTTCATAAAATCATCCGTTTTGGTAGAAATTTATTAATTTTTTAAAATGAAAATGCAACTTTTTGGTTAAGAATTATTCTTTTTTGTTTGGGTATTCAACTATTTTATTTGAAAGATTTAATTGAATCACTTTTTTAAGAAATTATTGTTTTTGAGAGCTATATTTTTAGTTGAAAGTTCATCTCTTTAGTTGAAAATTTTATTGAACTATTTTGTTGAAAATTAATCTTTTTAAATTGAAAATTCAACCACTTGGGTAAAAGTTAAACTACACTGTTAGAAAATTTTTTTTTTTTTTTTATTGAAGGCTTATGTCTTTGGTGGAAAATTTAACTGTTTAGTGGGAAAGTCTTTTTTTAAATTAATTTTTTAACTGAAAATGTAACTTTTCCATTTTTTCAAGGTTGATCTTTTTTTAGTTGAAAATTTTCCTTTTATGGTAAAAAAAAAAATAATTTTCTTGGGTTAAAATTTCATTTTTGTTGGATGTAAATGCATCAGTTTCCTGGAAAAATAATTGTTTGCTGAAGTCATATTTTTTGTTTGTAAATTCTATTTTTGTAGAGAAAATTCGTCTTTTGGCTTGAAGGTTCAACAACTTGGGTACAATTTTCTTCCTATGTTTTTTTTTTTTTTTAATATAAACTATGACACTTTTTGTTAGGAATTTATAATTTTAGGTTCAAAATTCAACTATTATGTTAAAAATTTAATCATTTTGTTGGAAATTGAAGTATTTTGTTAAAAAACCATCTTTTATAGTAGAAAATACATTTTTTCGTTTAAAATAAATTAATAAATTTGACAATTTTAAATTTTCATCTGAAATACATTTTTTATTCCGTTTACGAAAGATTATATGTTTAAAGTATTTCAAGATTTAAATGCTGGTATTTGAATATTAATGGTCAAGGAAAATGAAAAATGAGACAAGGAAAAATAAGCCTAATTCTAGGTCTATAATCCGTTATGTAATTTAAGTGTGACCCCTTATTGATGTATAAAGATTTCATAATGATTTATATTTTGAATGCCTTTAGGTTGCCGAAGTGTCGAGGAATTCCTGTGTTTGAATCGTATAGAGGAAGGTACTTACGGTGTCGTATATCGAGCCCGAGACAAGAGAACGGAAGAAATAGTGGCGTTAAAGCGACTCAAGATGGAGAAGGAAAAGGAAGGATTTCCTATCACAAGTTTGAGAGAAATCAACACCCTACTCAAAGCTCAACATCCGAATATAGTCACTGTCCGTGAAATAGTCGTGGGAAGTAATATGGATAAGATCTTTATAGTTATGGATTACGTGGAACATGATCTAAAATCATTGATGGAAACAATGAAAAAGAAGAGGCAAGCTTTCATCCCTGGTAAGTCATAAAACAAACCATTTTTTTATACCTCGCAAGTCATTATTCAAGGCCATTATTCACTTTCCTATCTGATGATTTCAGGCCTCACAGATATTTTTTTCAATAAATTAACTCACGGTTGAAAATTCGTCTTTTTTTGTTGAAATCAACTGCTTTTGATTTAAATTAGAATGTTTTTTGGTTGATATATCAACTATTACGTTTTTTCTTGAAAATGCATCTCTTTGGTTGAAAATATTTCTTTTATAGTAGAAATTTTGACTATCTGTTTGGAAAATAATCTTCTTGAGCGAAAAATAAGAATAAGAAAAATAAAAAAAGAATTCACAAAGATTTCAAGGATTTCAAAGACGACTTATGTTCGAAAAAAATTAAGAATTTGTTTATTTATGGTTCTGCCTTCTTTAGAAATTATTGACTAATAAAGAATGAAATAGCTCACTTTTTTATATGTATAACAAACGCTTATTTCATTATTTTATGTAAAAAAAGGAGCCCTGGAAAAGCTTGACTTCTTGACCTGGAAAACCTGGAAAATACCTTGAATTTCGTTCCCCTTTTTTTCTTAGTTTGCCCTTTTTTCTTGAAATTCCCCTTTTTCCTAAACACGTCCGTTTTTTAATTTCGTCTGTCTAACTATTACATAATTTTTGAAAAAAATTTGTTGATCTTGTCGAATTTGAAAGGCTTCCGTTATAAAATGGTAATTTTAGTTATGAAACGAAAATTTTGGTCCAGTAATTGGAATTGGAACGAAATCCGTGGATGGGAACAAACGAATTTGAAAATAAAATTTGAACTTGCAGAGGGTGCCTACTCACCTGGAAAATCTGGAAATATCAGGGATATTTTCTTAAGTCAAGGAATTGTTTTGAGAGTGTGATTAATTTTTTAAAATTGTGATACAAAATTAAATAACAAAGTTTTTTCATTCCTAAAAGTAGCTTTATATTACTGGATTTATCTTTTTATTTGATAATTAGTTGTTGTTTTTTTTTTTGTTTAAAATTAATTTTGTAACTGAAAATTTAACAATTCGGTTGAAAATTTATTTTGTTGTTGAAAATTCATCCTTTTTGGAAGAAAATGAATCTTCTTGGCTGAAAAATAATCTTTTCGCTTGAAAATTCAGCAGCTATTACATTTTTCGTTGAGAATTCATCTTTTTGATTGAAAATTTAACTACTTGATTGAAAGTTAAACTGTTTTGTAAAAAATTAATTTTATTTAGAAAATTCATCATTTTATTTAAAAGGTCATCTTTTTGGTTGAATATTTAACTATTTTGATGGAAAATTAATCTATTTTGTTTTGAGGATTAAACTGTTTTGTTGGAAATTCGTATTTTTTTGGCTGAATTAAATTGCTTTTTATTTAAAATTTAAATCTTTTTGAGTTGAAATATTAACTATTAAATTTTTTTGTTGAGACTTCATCTTTTTGGTTGAAAATTCGTTGTTTTTTTTTTCTTGAAAATTTAATTATTCCAGTTTAAAATTTTACTATTTTTTGACAAATTCGTCTTTTTGGTGGAAAATTAATCTTCATGGATGAAAATTTAACTTTTTGGATAAAAATTAACTATTTTCGTCAACAAATTAATCTGAGGAATAAACTATTTTGTTGAAAATTCGTCTTTTTTGTTGAATTCAACTGCTTTTGATTTAAATTAGAATATTTTTTGGTTGATATATCAACTATTACGTTTTTTCTTGAAAATTCATTTTTTTTCTTGAAAATTTAATTATGCCAGTTGAAAATGTTACTATTTTTGGACAAAGAATCTTCTTCAGTGAAAAATAATCTTTTTGCTTTTAAATTCAGTAGTTTGATTGACGTTTTTTTTTTTTTTAAAATTTGGTGGTTTTTTGGGCGGCCCCCCCCTCCTAAAAATTTAACTATTCCAGTTGAAAATTTAACTATTTTGTTGAAAATTCATCTTTTTTGGTTGGGTTCAACTGCTTTTTATTGAAATCAGAATGTTTTTTGGATGATATATCAACTTTTACATTTTTCGTAGAAAGTTCAAATATTTTCTTTAACTTTTGTTTTGGTTAAGAATAAAATTTTTCAACTGAAAATTTAACTAATTCAGTTGAATATTCATTCAATTATTTTAGTTGGAAAATCACCTTTTTTGTTGAAAATTAATTTCTAACTGAAAAAACTATTCAATTTTTTGTTGAAAATTTATCTGTTTTAGTGGGAAATCCATTTATTTTGTTGAAAATTTGTCTTTTTTGGTAAAAAATTAATTTTGGTTTAAAATGCAACTATTTTAGTTAAGAATTCATCTTTTTGGTTTAAATTGCAACTATTTTAGTTATAGATATATCAGTTTAGTTGAAAATTAATCACTGGTTGGAAATTCAACTATTTTCTTGAAAATTCGTTTTTAAGTTTAGTTGAAAATTAATCTTTTTTTAGTAGAAAATTCGAGTATTTGGTTGAAAATTAATTTTTTTGTTTGAAAATTCAACTTTTTGGTTAAAAATTAATTAATTTTGTTAAAAATGCAATATTTTTACTTGAAATGTTAGGGATTTGAAGTGTTTTAAATTTAATTTAATGTCGTATTTGCATTAATTTTACTTAAAAGGATTTATTTCCCTATTTTCTTAAAAAGTCTTCTTATATCTCCTGTTTTTACAGGAATTGTATACAGAATTGTATACATATCAGAGGGTGCACAGTCTTCCCTTTTCTTCTTAGCTTCCCCTTTTTTCTTTAAATTCTCCTTTTTTCCCCTATTCTGAAAAAACTTTCCCTCTTTCCCCTTTTCTCTTTAAATATACGATATTTGAAATTGTAACCATTATTGAATAATAATTGAAGCAAATATAGCACTTAAATAAATTATTTATGAATAAATAAGGTACACGTTTCAAGTGTTGACCATTAAAAATAAATACTCCTACAAAAATTTGAAGATTAAACATTTTAGTTGAAATCTACAAAGTTAAATACCTAATTAAAAAATGGAATATTCCAAATTTATCAACTGCAATTTCAAATGTACTAACTTTAGCAATGCAAATTTTTTTTTAATCTTTGCTTGAAAATTTAACTATTGTTCAAACTTTTTTTTTTCGTTGAAAATTTATTTTTATAAATTCACAATTGAATTCCATTTATGTTTAAAAATTTATATTTTTAGTCGGCAATTCAACTATTTGGTTGCAAGTTCATGAATTTCGTTCAAAAGTTATATTTTTTTTGCAGAAAATTAGTTAAAAATTTAACTATGTGGGTGAAAACATATTTCTTTTGTTGAAAAGCTGTCTTTTTGGTTAAAAATCAAGCTATTTTGTTTAAAATTCATTTTTTTTCAACTGAAAATTGCAATTTTTGATTGAAAATTATTTTTGTATTGAAAGCTTATATTTTTGAATTCAAAATTCAACTGTATTCTAGAAAGTTCTTTTTTTGGCTCAAAAATTAAATATTTTTGTAGAAAATTGTTTTTTTCCATTTGAAAATTAGTTTCTTGAAATGGAAATATAGCAATTCCATTTTTGGTTCAAAGTTGATATTTTTTATTTTGAAAATTCAACTATTTGGTTAAAAATTTAGGTATAATAATTTGTCAAAAAATCGTCCTTTTTTGTAGAAAATTAATCTTCTTGCTTTAAAATTCGACATTTGCAATGCAATTTTTTTTCTTAATTGACTAAAAAATCTTTTTCGTTTGAAAACTCAACTCTTGTTGAAAATTCTTGTTTTCGAATTGAAGATTCAACTGTTTTGTAGAAAATTTGAAGTTTCTCTAGAAAATTGGACAGTTTGGTAGAGAATTCAACTAATTGGTCAAATTTTGAACTACTTTGTTAAAAATTCATTTTTAGCTAAATCCAAATCTCCAAATCCAAAAAGCATGTTTTTGTATATTTTCAAAAAACTTTAAATAAGCCAACATTTTTTTTTAATTTAAAAAAATTTTTAAATTGTAAATTTAAGAAAGAGAATAGAAGATATTAATCCTTGAATTTTACTCATGGTTCTGGAATTTTTGTTCTTTTAAAGAAAAAATAGTTTTTTAAATTTTTTCTCTAATGAACGAAAAAAAGATGACCTTTTTAACAAGAAACGGTTTATTTTATCACGGTGAAAGTCACGAAACTACAATCGAAATGGTATTTGAATATTAATGTTTAGAGCAAATAAAAAATTGGTCGGGGCAAAGTTAGAGAATTTTTAAAATGAAGTTTGGGTCTAGTAATTATTTTTTATTTGAAATATCTACTATTACATTATTCGTTGAGAATTCATATTTTTGGTCGAAATCCATCTTTTTGGTTGAAAAATAATTTTCAAACTAAAAACGTAACTATTTTTGGCTGAAAATTGATATTTTTTAAATTGAAAATTCAATCACTTGGGTAAAACTTGAACCACTTTGTTAAACATTTATTTTTTTGAGGGTTAATCTCTTTGATTGAAAATTTAAATATTTTGCTGTAAATTCTTTTTTTTTCATTTAAAATTAATTTGTTAACCTACAAATCTAACTTTCCCATTTTTTTGCTGAAATTTGAAAAAATTGAAAATTTGAAAAGTTGAAAATCCTTTTTTTTTCTACGAAAATTAATTTTTTTAATTGAAACTTTTACTATTCCATTTTTGGATAAAAATGTATCGTCTTTAATAGTAAATTCAACTATTTGATTGAAAATCTATGTTATTATTTGTTTGAAAATTAGATTGTTTTGTTGAAAATTTGTAATTTTTTGGTAGAAAATTAATTTTCTTTGTTGAAAATTCGTCGTTTTGGTTAAGAATTCATCTCTGTAGGTTGAAAGTTAACTATTTGGTTAAAGGTTAAAAATATAACTATTTTATTGAAAATTCGTTCTTTTTTGTTGTTGTAAATTCATCTCTTTTTTATTAGAAAATTTATTCTCTTTATTAAAAATTCAATTATTCGGTTGGAATCTAAAAAATCTTTAATAAAAAATCATCTTATTGGCTGAAAATTGAACTATTTTGTTGTAAAAACTTTATTTTTGTATAAAAATTAATTTTTCAGTTGAAAATGCAACTATTCCATCTTAGGTTGAAAATTGATCGTTTTTAGTCCAAAATTCAACTATTAAATTTTTCATTAAAAATGCACCTTTTTGGTTTAAACTTCAACCTTTTGGTTGAACGTAGAACTACTTTGTTAAACATTCATTTTGTTTGTTGAAAATTGAACTATTCTGTCAAAAATTAATTTTTTTTTGATTAAAATTATTTTTTTTTGTTTGCTGACAATTTAACTATTCCAGTTTTGGTTGAAAATTCATATTTTTCTCAGTAAATTCATCTTTTTTGGTAGAAATTAAAAATCTTCCTAATTGAAAATTCAACTGCTTTTCTTCAAATTTATTATATTGGTTGAGAATCTTTTTTTTCAACGAAAATTAATTTTTTTAGCTGAAAATTTAACTATTCCATTTTTTGATAGAAATTCATCGCCTTTAGTAGAAAATTCAACTATTCGGTTGAAAATCTATGTTATTATTTGTTTGCAAATTGGTTTATTTTGTTGAAAAGTTTTTCTTTTTTGGTAGAAAATTAATATTCTTCGTTGAAAATTCGTCGTTTTGGTTAAGAATTAATCTTTTTAGATTAAAAGTTAAACTATTTGGTTAAAGGTTAAAAATTTAACTTTTTTATTGAAAATTCGTTTTTTTGTTGTTGTAAATTCATCTCTTTTTTCTTAGAAAATTTATTCTCTTTATTAAACATTCAATTACTTGTTTGGAATCTAAAGAAACTTTAATAAAACATCATCTTATTGGCTGAAAGTTGAACTATTTTGTTGAAAAAACTTTATTTTTGTATGAAAATTAATTTTTTCATTAAAAATTCACCTTTTCTGGTTTAAAATTCAACCTTTTGATTAAATGTAGAACTACTTTGTTAAAAACTCATTTTATTTGTTGAAAATTAAATTATTCTCTCAAAAATGATTTTTTTTGCATTAAAATTAGTTTTTTTTTTTGCTGAAAATTTAACTTTTCCAGTTCTGGTTGACAATTCATATTTTTTTTCAGTAAATTTATCTTTTTTGGTAGAAATAAAAAATCTTTCTAATTGAAAATTCAACTATTTTTCTTCAAATTCATTATATTGGTTGAAGACTTGACTAATTGGTTGAAAATCCTTTTTTTTTCTACGAAAATTAATTTTTTTCACTGAAAATTTAACTATTCCATTTTTGGATGGAAATTTATAGTCTTTAGTAGCAAATTCAACTATTCGGTTAAAAATCTATGTTATTATTTGTTTGCAAATTGGTTTATTTTGTTGAAAATTTTTTCTTTTTTGGTAGAAAATTAATATTCTTCGTTGTAAATTCGTCGTTTTGGTTAAAATTTATCTTTGTAGATTAAAAGTTAAACTATTTGGTTAAAAAGTTAACTATTTTGTTGATTCTTTTTTTATTCTACTCTTTGGTTGAAAATTTAACTATTTTATTGAAAATTAATTTTTTCTGTTTTTGAAATACCAACTGTTTAATTTTTCGTTGAGAATTTGTCTTTTTGTCGAACATTCCAATTTTCATGTTGTAAATTCAACTGGTTTGTTGAACATTCGCCTATTTCGACAGAAAAGTCGTCCTTTTGGATTTAAAATTCACCGTTTTTGTTAAGAATTAAACTGCCTTTCAAAAAGTTCAATTATTTCGTTGGAAATGCAACTGTTTTTAGTTGAAGTTTAATCTTTTCTGTTTAAAATTCAATTATTTAGTTGAAAATTCATCTTTGTAGGTTGAAAAAACAACAATTTTGTTAAAAATAAAACTCATTTGTTGACAATTTCATTATTTCACTGCAAATAAACCTAAACTAGCTCAATTATAAACAGAAAAAATTATTGAATTTTAAAAGTTTCATTAAATTGTTTTTAAAGCTGAAAAAAGAGAAACTTTGAATATTTTCTATCGTAGGGTCGTGATATTTCACCGTGATAAAATGAACAATGTCCAAAAAAAACTTTTTCTTCTATAAAATCAGATTTTAGGGTCGTAAAAGAAATTTCGCATATGACACTTTTTCAGTTCCACTAGACCTACAATTTCTACTATATTTCGTGGAAAGTATTTTTTTATTGTAAAAAAGTACCTGGAAAAATGTATATTTTTGTCCTGGAAAACCTGGAAAAGTCCTGGAATATTTGTTTGAAACGCTAGACAACCTGTTTTATCCCATGGGGACTGTGAGGCCTGTAATTCACAATCAGGATGATTTACATTGTAAATTATTTTTAGGAGAAGTAAAGTGTCTAATGCAGCAGTTGTTGCGAGCTGTGGCACATTTACACGACAATTGGATATTGCATCGTGATTTGAAGACGTCAAATCTGCTATTGAGCCATCGGGGAGTTTTGAAGGTCGGTGATTTTGGATTGGCGAGGGAATACGGATCTCCTCTCAGACACTACACACCTATCGTCGTCACCCTGTGGTATCGGGCACCTGAACTTCTTCTTGGTGGGAAAGAGTACAGTACTCCTATCGACTTGTGGTCTGTCGGGTAAGTTGAATCCAGTTAAAAGGTTTTTTTTCTTTCTGATCGACCACTGAAAACCATTTTTTCTTCAAAACCCAGATTAAGCTCTAATTAAACTAAATCTACACTGCAAGAAAAATTTGTGGTAAACTTCCCACACATGTATTGGAAGTAATTAACCCATACAAGGATGGAAATTTTCCCATACCTCAGTACCATACTTCCCATACTTGTATGGAAGTTTTACCATAAAGTATGGAAAATCTTCTAACAACCACCGGAAAATTTCTATACTGGTATGGGATATTCAAAAGTATGGAAAAAATTCCATATTTTTGTATGGGAAATCTACGATTATTTCTTACAGTGATAGTTGGAATCAGGCCCTCCATTATCAGGAATCAGGCCCCAAATTATTTCTTTTACAAGAAAGTACAACATGGAAGGATTTTACAGGACCTGTAAGGTTATATGATATTTTGAAAAATTCCAAGGGATTCTATAAGATTTCCGAGGATTTCAACGATTTCAAAAGATTTTGAAATGTGTTTTGCAATTCATTTGGAATTCGCCCTGAATTCGTACTAATTTATCCTGAATTCTTTGAAACCATTTTGAATCCTTCTAAATTCTCACAAATTTACGCAATATAGTGGATTTTTAAAAAGTTTTTATTTAATTCCTCTTGAAAGTCTTTTAAGCTCTCCTTAAATTCTTAGGCATTTCATCAAATTCTTTTTAATTTTTCTAAACTCATTTCAAGCTTACACAATTCAATTAATTTTTTCGTATTCTTGAATTGTTTTGAACTCACTTGATTGTTTTTTAAATTCCGTTTGATTTTTTCCGAATTTCATCGAATTCTTCCAGTTTCTCTCAAATTCCTCTAAATTAACTCAAATTTTATTAAAATCAATCAAATTTTTCTATTAAACATTTTTTTCTAATTCATTTGAATTCTTTTGAATTCAGCTTGAATTGTTTTGTAGTCATTAGTCACTTCCTTGGTTAGAAATTAGTAGAGTTTCAAAGATTTAAAGAAATTTCAAATTAATTTGTAGAATTCACCCTGAATTCTTATTAATTTACCCTGCATTCTTTTAAATTCGTGGGAATTCTCTTGGATTTTTTCAATTCTCTTGAATTTTTTTAATTCACTTGAGTTCTTCTAAATTCACGCAGTTCTACTTAATTCAATAGACTTTTTTGAATTTTTAAAAGTTTTTATTTAACTGATACTGAAGCTTTTTTCAACCTCACCCTGAATTCTTAGGAATTTCATCAAATTCTTTTGAATTCGCTGGACTTTTCCTGAGCTCATTTCAAAGTTACTGAATTCAATGAAGATTTTCCATATTTTTAAATTTTTTCCTATTCATTTGATTTTCTATAATTCTCCTTGAATTTTTATGAATTTCATCGAATTCTTCTCGTTTACCTTGAATTCCTCTAAATTGATTCCAATTTTATGGAAATCAATAGAATTTTTAAATTTTTTTAATTTTTTCCAATACATTTGAATTATTTTGAATTCAACTTGAATTTTTTTAAGGTCTAAGTACAATATTTCTACAGCTGTAATTTTTTGGTTAAAATCTGTACTTTTTTGTAAAAAAATCTACAAAATTTAACAATAAAATACAGTTGAATACAAATAGCTAATCTTTTTCTTGTATTTTCTTGCAGTAAAGTAAAAAATTCACAATAAAGTATAAGTTTCTACAATTCAAAAATTTGTATAACTTTTTGATAATGTATTTTTTTTTGTTACTTTGTCGTAAAAATCTGCAGGGTATTACAGAAAACTACAGGATTTCACATTTTTTTAATTTGCGTGTTTTACGTCATAAAACCACTTTTAATTTTACCTAAATTATTGTAGAAAATTACAAAAAATATAAATTATTACAAACAATACTGCTAAAATTCTCATCAACGTTTCGACTTGTACTTTTGCTGTCAATTTTTGTAAAATGTGTAATTTATAAGTTTTTGCAAGAAACTACAATTTTTAAAAAGTAATACACTTTTACCAAGAATTTTTGATATTATAATAAATCACTTTGAACTGTGGTTCCATTATAGAAAATTGAACAATAATTGATATTACAGGATGATTCTGAATATGATCAAAATTAAACAAGTTAGTAAATGTTTGATTGAAATTTTATAAACTATTCTTAATTTTTAAATAATTTCAAATTAATAGATTCATAATTAAAGATCTTATTCAATTCCAAATCGTATTCAAATATTTTTTCAATCTAAAATATTACATTTGTAACTATTTAATTTGAATTTTTTAAATTAAGGATGACTTTTTTTTGAATATTTAGTAATATTTTACTTTTTTATTTCAAATGATTATAAATCAAATATTAAAAACTCAACAATTTTAAACCGATTTATTTAAAATAGAAAGCCTCAAATATTTACACTTTGAACGTTGCAACTTTAATTGTTCTATTTAACAAATTTTTAATAAATGTAAGTCAAATTATCGAATTTTGATGCATAAATAACAATAGAAAAATGATCAATTTGGAGAAAATTTGAGTTAGTTAAGGGGATATTTAAAAGCTTTGAGAAAATACAAACTTAATTTAAAACTGGAAAATAATTTGAAAAATATAAAACTAAATTTAGATTTTTGAAGTTTTCGAAATAAAATTTTGAAGCTGTTCAATGATCTTTAAAGGTTTTAAGAAAATAAAAATAAATTCTTAAGTTTTCTGGGAAAATTTAGAATGATTATTTATTTTGAAAAATTAATTTTAATTGAATATTTAAAAAGATTTAAAACTAATGTTTTTGATTAATAAATGACAATTAAACAATTATTAATTTGGAAAAAATCAAAGTTCAAAATATATTTAAAAGTTTGAAACAGATTCCAAAATAATTTAAAACATGAAAAGATTTCAAACCATTTAATAAACAATGTAGATTTTTGAAGATTTCGACCACAAAATTTAAAATCTTTTTAAGCAATATGAAAGGTTCTTAATTAATTAATAATGTGTATCAAAATTTCTAGAAATACTAACAATATTTTTTTTTTTGAAAAATTAATTTTAAAGGAATATTTAATAAGATTTCTAAAATTTCAAAAAATAATCTGGATGTTTTTAAGGTAGTTTTTTTTACTGTTGCAGGATTTTGTTTTAATTTGTATGAAAAATTCGAGTTTAAAGATAATAATATTATTATCAGATTCCTGGCAAATTTGTTAATGTTTTTTTTTAAAACAAATTTTCAAGAGAATATTTAAAAATATTTCACAACAAATTTTAATTAATAACAAAAAATTTAGTTGAAAAGTGTTAAAAGCTTCCATTTTATACGCGTAAATTATGAAGCGTTTGAATGAACATTACTTCAAGCTTTAATTTTAAATGAACGATTTTGAAAAATAAAAAAATAAATTTTGAGTTTTGAAGATTTTGAAATAAAATTTTGAAGCTTTTCAAAGATCCTTAAAGGTTTTAGGAAAATAAAATAAAAATCTTAAGTTTACTGAAAAAAATGATTTTTTATTTTGAAATATTAATTTTAATTGAATATTAAAAAAGCTTTACAAAGATTTAAAATAAATTTGTCTTCGATCAATAAATGACAATGCAACAATTATTATTATTTTCAAAATTTTCAAAAAAGAATCTGGATGATTTGAAGACTGTTTTTTAGTTTTGCAGAATTTTAAAAAAATTGTAGGGAAAATCGAGGTACAAGATAATAAAATCATTATTAGATTCCTGGAAAATTTCTAAATGATTTTCTTAAAATAAATTTTCAAGAGAATATTTAAAAAGACGTCAAAACAAATTTTAATGTATAAATTAATTCTTCTAGCTTAAAATTGCTTAAAATTATATAATTTTGAAAATTTATAAATTAAAAGTATAAAAGTGAAAATTTTGCAGTTTAAAGGCTTTAATTTAAAAAATTTTATTTGAAAAATTTTAAAAGCTTCCATTTAATACGCATAAATTATTGAGCGTTTGAATTAACATTTTTTTTAAGCTTCAATTTTAAAAGTTTAACATTCAAAAGTATGTATTTCACTTGGAGTGTCTCCATTTGCGGTTTAGTTTTTATAATTTAAAGTGAAAAATTTGTTATCTTCTAGAGTTCTACCAATTATTTTCACAACAATTTCACTAAGATTTTAAAACTTGCAAAACATTGAAAGAATTTCAAAGATTCGGAAAAGGGTACAGTGCACCAGATTTAAAATAATTAAAAGCATTTCGAAGATTTCAAACGATTTCAAAAGGTTTTAAAACATTTTAGAAGATTTCACAAAGATTTCAAAGATTAAAAAAAGGCGTGTACACTAGATTAAAAAGATTTCACAAAAATTTCCAACATTTCACAAATATTTTAAAACGTTCAAAAGATTTTAAGGTTTTTGAAGATTTTCAAAAGGGTATGGTAAACCAGATTTCTAAGATTTCCAAAGATTTTAAACAATTTCAAAATTTTTTAGAGGATTTCAAAAGGTTTCACAAAGATTTTAAATATTTTAATGATTTCAACTTGATACAAAAGATTTCAGAAAGATTTCAGAAAGATTTCACAAATATTTCAAAAGTTTCATGAAAATGTCATAAAGGTTTCAAAGCAATACAAGAATTTCAAAAATTTGAAAAAGTGTACAGTATACCAGATTTCAAAGATTTCAACACATTTCAAAGATTTTAGAAAGATTTCATAAATATTTCAAATAATTCATAAGGTTTTAAAAAGATTTCGAGAATTTGAAAGGTATCAGACTGACACCAGATTTCTAAGATTTTAAACGATTTTAAAAGGTTTCAACAAATTTAAGAAGATTTTAAAAGATTTGAAACGAATACAAAATATTTCACCAAAAAAGATTAAAGAAAGATTTCACAAATATTTCAAAAAATTTCAAAAGATTTAAGAGATTTTATAAAAATGTCTTCAAGAATTCAAAAGAATAATAGAATTTTACAGATTTCGAAACATTTCAAAGATTTTAAACGATTTCAAAAGGTTTCAACAAATTTGAGAAGATTTCAAAAGATTTTAATGATTTTAAACGAACACAGAAATTTCAAGATTTTAAATACTTCAAAAGATTTCAACGAATTTACAAAGATTTCGAAAGATTTAAAAGATTTCAAGAATCTCAAAGACTTTACAAAGATTTTAAAATATTCAAAATGATTTCACAAAGATGACTTATGTTCGCAAAAAATGAAGGATTTGTTTATTTATGGTTCTTCTCTCTTTAGAAATTGATAGTCAATAAAAAATTAAATGGCTCATTTTTTTACTATTATTATATTTGTACTATTATTGAAAAAAGTCTGCTATTATATTTTTGGTTTAGAATTCATCTCTTGGTTACAAATTCTACGATTTTGTTGCAAATGGAATTTTTTTGTTGAAAATTCAACATTTTTGTTTAAAAGTCATGGTTTTTAATTAAAAGTTCAACAGTTTGGTCGGAGGGTCGTCTTTTCGGGTTGAGAATTCATCTGTTTTATTGCAAATCCGTATTTTTGGGATAAAAATGCAATGATTTTGGTAAAAAAATAAATTATTTGGTGGAAAATTTACCTTTTTTTTAGTTGAAAATTCAACTGCATGATTGAAAATTGATCTTTTTTAGTTTAGAATTCATGTATTTTATTCAAAAATCATCTTTTTCAGTAGAAAATTAATCTTTTTGGTTGAAAATTTAATTTTTTTGTTAAAAATGAATCAACTATTAATTTAATTTATTTGGTTGACAATTTTTTTTTTATTCATGTATTTTGTTGAAAATTATTTTTTTTAACTGAAAATTTCATTATTCCATTTTTGGTTTAAAATTGATATTTTTTCGTTGAAAATTCAACCATTTTGTTGAAAATTCGTCTTTCTGTTTATTCATTCTGTTAAATATATTCTGTTTATTTATTCTGTTTATATTCAACTGTTTTTAACTCAAAATCAAAATCTTTTTTGGCTGAAAGTTGAACTGAACTACTTTTTTAAAAATTAATTTTTTGGTTGAAGATTCATCTCTGGCTGAAAATTTAACGATTTTTTTTAATTTCTTTTTTTTTAACTGAAAATTTTGATTTTTCAATTGTTAGTTTAAAATATACATTTTTTAGTTAAAAATTCAACTATTCGTTAAAAGTTCATGTATTTTATTGAAAATTCATATTTTCCGATTGAAAATGCAATTGTTTGGTTGAAAATTAGTTTTTATGGGTTAAAAATTCAATTACTTTGGTAGGTAATTCAAGTATTTTATTGACAATTAATTTTGTTTAATTCATGTATTTTTTGAAAATTAATTTTTTTCAACTAATAATTTAATTTTTCAATTTTTGGCTTAAAATTGATATTTTTTAGTTGAAAATTCAACTATTGATTAAAAAATTTATTTGTTTTGTTGAAAATGTATATTTTGTGTATTAAAAATGCAACTTTTTTGAAGAATCGTCTTTTTGGTTTGGAAATCTTAGAATTTGGTTGAATTTTTTTTCTTTCTTGACTGAAAAATTCTTTTTTCGTTGAAAATTCAACCATTTCGTTTAAAATTCGTCTTTTTGTTTCAGTTCAACTGTTTTGACTTAAATTCAAAGTCTTATTTGTTTGAAAGTTGAACTGAACTACTTTGTTCAAAATTAATTTTTTGGTTGAAGATTCATCTCTGGTTGAAAATTTATCGATTTTTTTTCAATTCTTTTTTTTTAACTGAAATATCAACTATTCCATTGTTTAAAATTGATCTTTTTTAGTTGAAATGCAACTGTTTTATCAAAATTTGTCTTTTTGATTTGAAAATTCATCTCTTTTGGTAGAAATTTCAACTTTTTTGGTTCAAAATGCAATTATTTTGTTGTAAAATTATTTTTTTGGTTGATAATTCAACCATTCTGTTGAAAACTCGTCTTTTATCGTTTAAATATCAACTGTTAAATTTCTCGTTGAGAATTTCTCTTTGTTGATTAATAATTTAACTATACTTAGTTGAAAGCTGAACTACTTTGTTAGAAATTCATTTTATTTTCAAAAATCCATTTATCTGGTTGAAAATTAATTTTTTATCAGAAAATTTAATTATTCCATTTTTTGTTTGAAATTTATTTTTTTTTAGTTGAAAATTCAATTATTTAGTTACAAATTCCACTATTTTCTTGAAAATTAAACTTGTATGTTAAAGAGTGATCTTTTTTCGTCTAAAATTCAACTGTTGTCTTGAGCATTCGTCTTTTTGGATTCATCTTCTTTGGTAGAAAATATATTTATTTTTTGGTGGAAAATTCAATTATTTAGTTGAGAATGCAATATATTTGGATGCAAACTTTTTTCTTCGAGTGCACCTCAGCTCCGTGGAGAACAAATATTTTCAAAAACTATGATTTACAATGTTTTGATATGTCTGAAAATTCTCTTCAAATTTGGATATATTTTTATAAACTGATCCATACGAGATAATTTCATTTTTAACAGTCCACTATTTTTATGAAAAGAAGGAAAAAGGTAGCAGATTTTCTAAACAGTAATTTTTATATTTTAAAAATATTCGCGCTCACTTTGAAAAATCTTTCGAATACCTGAGGACGTTTTGCTGACAGAAACACATTAGAATCTATTTTTCATTTTTTCAACTTGATTACATTTTTCAATTTATTTTTATCAATCTTGAGCTGCTTAAAATAGTTTTCAAAGCTACTTAGAAAATTAATTTGAAAAAAATGAATACTTATATTCAAGAAAAATCTACTGCTTTTAATAACTTCTTTATCATACCTCAATTTTCAAAAAAACATACCCTTAAAACCTGATGTGTGCAAAGAAATTATATTTTCTTTTATTATTAAAGAAATTGATATAATATGATTAATTAATCCATTTTTTTATTTATTTTCAGCTGTATTTTTGCCGAGTTTCTGAGTATGGAAGCCCTCTTTCCTGGTCAAAGTGACCAAGATCAGATAAATAGGATATTCAAAGAACTTGGAACGCCAAATGATCGAATTTGGCCGGGTTTTTCTAAAATGCCGCTTGCATCCAAAACAATTTTCTCGCATTATCCTGTTAACAACCTGAGGCAGCGATGTAGGTCTAGCGATCTTGGAATTGAGTTGCTAAACAAGTGAGTATATTTACGATAAAAACAGAAATTTAAATTGATGAAAAATGTTTTCAGTTTTTTAGGTTCACTTTTCCCCTTTTCAAAAAAAGAAGGCCTTTTCCCTCTTTTTTCATGAAACTTCCGCTTTTTCTCATTTTTTCGTTAAAATGGAAACTGAATTAATAGAACCCAATAAGAAAATCCAACTAGTTTTTGTTGAAAGTTAATTCTTTTTAATTGAAAAGTCTACTATTATGTTTATGGTTCAGAATTCATTTCTCTTGGGTAAAAATTCATTTTATTGGTAGAAGATTGAACTAATTTGTTGAAAATTCGTTTTGTTTTGGTCGAAAATTAATTTTTTCTTAATGAAAATTTAACCATTGCATTTTTGGTTAAAAATCGAAGGGGTTTAGTTCAAAATCCTACTATAACATTTTTTGTTTTGAGAATTAATTTTTTTTAAATGAAAATTCAACTACTTGGTTGAAAGTTGAACTAATTTATTAGAAATACATTTTATTGGTTGAAAGTTAAACTACTTGATTGGAAGTTGAACTTTTTTGTTAAAAATTAATTTTATTAGTTGAAGATTCATCTCTTTAGTTGAAAATTTAATTATTTTGCTGAAAATTCGTTTTTCTGTTTGAACATTCAACTGTTTTGTTGAAAATTTGTCT
>CAKNXH010057871.1:0-40850 GCA_932178445.1 Andricus quercusramuli
CCAAGTCAAACATGGCCACCACTATTTCAAGTCCATTGTTGCCATTCCGTATTTTTTGTACGCGCTTTATTATTTAATAGAAATGAATCGGCGAATGTTAAAGGGGCAGTTGTCCATTTTGATCGATTTCCGTTTTTTTGCATTTTCGGGTTCTATATGCGCAGCCACATCGTTTCATGCTATAAGGACCACATTTTAGAGCCGTAGGGGCGGTTGAAAAGTATGAGTTTTCGAGGTTAGCATGTTAAAAGGGCAGTAGTCCAAGAAAAAAAACGAAGAAAACGTTCAGAGACACCGTTCGTCTACCTACCAAGGCTTCTTACCCCGCAGGAAAAGTCCCCATTAGACCCAAAAAAACTCGAAGACCTGAAAAAAATGCTGGATTACATTCCAGGGGAATCCAGAAAGCTCTGTGAGGAAGTCGCCTTCCGATGGCCCACTCGGGAAGGCCAACAAGATATAGACAGTGATTAAAGACTGTATTAATTCAGTTTCACTTGAAAAATGATTGCTTTTCATAAAAACCTTGGCTTTTCAACAATTTATCCAAAAACCCAATGAAAAAAGACTTCATTTTGTTGTAGCATGTTAAAAGGGTAAAAGTAGTCCACCACCCTTAAAAAATTCTGTAAAATAGGGAAATTGTATTAAGATTCTCTTTCCTCTTAAAATATCTCTCTGACAACTGGTTCAACAAATGCGTAAGGCCCAATTAATCAATTGGCCAATATTTTCGGAAATGGACCGTTTTTTTCGTTTTTCCAAAAGTCAGCTTTCTTGGACTACTGCCCCTTTAACATTCACCGATTAAAATACACTGGGACTCCCATTTAAGTCGTTCCTAGAATCAGCGGCGGCGTAGCATGGGTTGGCACCCGGGGCGGCTTCTCCACCGACCCCTACTTTTTTTTTTTTTTTTTTTTTTTTAGAAGCCAGTCCCTGAAGACCGTTGAAGGGCCCGCACATTTTAAGCGACCGTGGGGCCACCACAACCGTAAAAGCGGCCCTGGTCACCCATTATTGCCCCTTATTGAAACCCCTTGGCGCTTGGCACCCGGGGCGGACCGCCCCCCCTTAAGCCGCCACTGCCTCGAATTTCAGTCCTCGGAATTTTAGTGATGCGAGGAGTGCGAGACCGAAAGAGAAGCGGTGCTCAGCCATGCGTGACAAACAACAGTGTAGCGATAGAGTGGACAGTACCCTCAACGTGTTAGTTGCGTCAGCTGCCTCAAAAACCGACAGAAACAGTTCACACGGCCCTGAATGTTTACGTTCAGAGAGAGAGCGAATATTGTGTTCGATTTAAGTGAAGGCCATTTAGGACTACACCCGAAACCGAAACTTAAATGGGATTTTCAGTGTACAATAGAAAAATAGAAAATATATCAGGATAAGCTGAATTTGATTCCCGGACTGAATACCACCTGTGATGAAACATCCCGTTGAGGAAATGGCCGGCAAAACTATATACGGCGGCTACACAGAAGTAATAAACGCTTTTGCAGTCTTTTGAACTGCCTCGTCAACCCTTAACGCTTCAAGAATAACTTTAAAAAATTTTTAAGATCTATAACTTGAAAATTAAAATTTTTAAATGTTTTTAATTTGAAATTGTTCCATTGTCCATTTGAAAAATTCTCACGTTTTTAGATTTTTTAAAAATTCAAAATAATTAAAATTTCAGATTCTTGAACTTTGAACGCTTTAATTTTAAACAGTACAATTTCAAACATCATTGCAAATTTTCTATTTCGTAAGGTGTAAACTCAATTTTGAAAAACGGACAATTTTTAATGTTATTGGTTCGAAATTTAAAAATTGAAAATTTGGTGATATTCAGATTAAACTAAAAGTGCATTTAAAACAATACATTTTTATTTGCGCAAAACATTCCTGGAATATTTGAAATTCAATAAGAAACTTATAAAATTTGGCTGAAATACCAGCCATTTGATCCCTCCTAAAATTGCGAACGTGATCAATTTGTTTTTGCTCGCGAACCCTAACGGATTGCTTAATTCTCGTGCATATCAAATTTCCTCGTACCCACCTTTTTTAATTGCACTCCGGTTACTGCAGGGGCGACCGATTAACCCTCCGGATCCCAAGTCACGGTCGCTAGCCTTCGTGAATGCAAAATTGAAAGGGTAAAGGAAAGGAATCTCCACACTTTTTTTCATTCATTTCTTCTTTCTTTATTGTTTGGATTCGCGCTGCTTTAAATCTAAACGATGAGTGACGCGAATGACGATACAATGGTATTTCAAAGTTCTGCACTTTCTTTTTCACCTCTTTTTTCTCTCCATATCCCTCTCTCTCTCTCACTCTCACTCTACAGTCTTTTCTCTACACATCTCTCCCTCGCTATACGACATAGAAAAATATGAATATAAGTTTCTAAGGACTTTAACTATATACATAATGTACACAATATAAAATACATTAACGTCTATTTGCTCCTAATATTCTCGTTCATATAATATACAATCAATACAAATAATTC
Source organism: Andricus quercusramuli (assembly GCA_932178445.1). Classification (NCBI taxonomy): domain Eukaryota; kingdom Metazoa; phylum Arthropoda; class Insecta; order Hymenoptera; family Cynipidae; genus Andricus; species Andricus quercusramuli. The sequence continues at coordinate 2,504 of CAKNXH010057871.1, forward strand.
AAATCGTCGCTCGAAACTAGCAAATGACAAGGACATGATCTGAGAATACACAAAGTGCCGACATATCGATCCATTCTGTAAAAACACTTTAGAGCACATCTTGTACATGGAAAAACACAATGTGTGCAATAAAACTTGACGCTTTAGGTGACTCATCTCTTATATGAGAAAAAATTTAACATATTTTTTTTTTATTAGCTTACATACAACGAATTTGAGTTTTGAAAACTCAGCACAATATTTATTCATCGTAAAAGACGCGAGTGTAGCTTCTAGAACAATTATATTAAAAATAACATTAATAAAAAATAGCATCACATGATAAAATCTTTTCTCTTCAAGTGAACAGGACGAAATACAATTTCTCCAGAAAACGTCAAATGTTAAAGTTACATTTGTTTTAAAAGATTCTTTTAAAAAAACGACACTCAGTGAAAATTCCCATAGATTCTCACATATCCCTTCTTGTGTCAGAACAACAACAACAATGCAATAATATCAATAATTATGGCAATTATTTATAAAAACTAAAAGTACAGCAGTCTTGCGATAATTATCCACTTTTGAAAAGCAATTTAAGCGAATGGATGTTTCTGAAAATGAGGATAATACAAAAAATGAAGTGGTCAGAAATCAGAATATTATAATCTTAGCCTTTTCAACTTTATATACCTTATGTCAGTATGTGCGTACACAGAGAGCGGAATCCTTTCGAGTGGATAATAAGCGAAAGGCTGCTATAATAATAACATTAATAACTATATATTTACAACGTATTCGTGCTTTTGGAGATCTTTAAATAAAAATTCCTATTCATTAGTAATTAATACATGACTTCGTAGACTGTTGCTTTCTTATCCCCAGATCCGGTAACGATGTATTTATCATCTGCTGAAATATCACAGCTCAAGACTGAAGATGATTCTTTTGACTGGAAGGAAAGTAATGATGTTCAGTTAATAAATGGGCTATTTTAACTTTCTTTTTGATTCAGTAAAAATTTAATTTCTCATCTAATATAACATAATGAATATTATGTTTATTGATGAATTTTAACTACCCTTCCATGTGGAAAAGTTAATTGGCCCCCAACTGGGCCAAATTAGTAGTTGGGCCCCGATTGGGCAGCCTAATTACGGCCCAACTGGGATACTGTATGGATTTAACGGTCAGCCCAACAAATGCCCAGACTGAGGTAAATAGCTGGGCCTTAGTTGAGCAGCCCACTTTATGCCCAATTAATAAAAAAAAGGGTACAATTATTGAATTCATAAAGTTGAAAATATGATAAATGATAAATATTTTTTTAATTTTTTTTTAATTTGACACTTCTTTATGATTTTAGAACTTTTAGCATTCTGTTATTCCTTTTGACCTCCATCCCAGCCTCTTCCAACAGTCAGCTCAGTCCTAAAAGCATCTGACGTGGTGTTTCCGCATTAAATTTGGTTTATTACAAATACTCAACTGAGAATGAGAAACAACACAAGGCAATGACTTATTTTGTGTATTTTTGATATAAAAAAACGAAAGAATTTTGTAAAAATAATCTGATTTTACGGAAGCTTGTAATATCTTTGCTTGAACGGACTGGACAAGAAAAAATGGCGTGCGCGACTGCTTTAGTGCGAACGGCGCAGCCGCACACGCTACTAATACAGGCGGCTTTTTCAAAATTACAAAATGCTAAGTTTAAAACAAATGTTTATTCATTGTTGTTTTACATGAAAATGTTACTGTACTCTGCTGACCTCTTCGTCGCTTTTAGGAAATTTCGATTTCAATTTAGAGCTTATATCTAATTCGAAAACAGTTTAATTATTTTGAGTATCCGAAAAATATATGTAAAATATATTATAAACTCACCGTAATGTTAAAAGAAAATTTTAGTATATAAAAAAAATTTAATGTTCAGAAGTTCTTTTCAAGGATGAGCGAAATAACATTTTCAGCAAATTAATGTGCTTCAATATTTCCAACAAAATATAATAAACAAGTTATATTCGTATATGATTCATTCACTATGTAAGATTGTAAGGTTATAATGTGAGAATTATTTTCATTCATATGAATGAAATATTGGTGCTAGATTCTGCTTGAACAGCACAATATTTTTTAACCCGTAATTTATTATTTGCACGGCGTTTTTTATCAGAATTATCCCGATTCATATTTATTCCTAAACGGATGCAGTTTAAAATAAATTTAGCGATGTAAGTAGCAGCAGACCACAGCCGACATTTTATCTCTCTACTGCCTTCTATCGATATAACTGGGATTACTTTTTGGGTCCAGACTGGTTTGCGCCCATAGTACTCACTATGGGCGTTCTATGGGTGAGCCCAATTTAAGCCCAATGAAGAACAAATAAGCACTGATCAGATTTATCAACATAAGTTTTGATAATTAAAACTTCTGAATAATTGGAAAAATGTCAGGATTCGGGTGGGATTGCATCCGCTTACTCATATAATTAAAATCATATGTTAATTAATCCCACTTTTTGTTATCTAGGCTAACCAGTTGGAGCCCAATTGGCGCCCAATTATAAGTTGGGCTGATTTCCACATGGGCTGACAGCCTGAAACCTTAAAATAAATCCCTTTCTTGAACGCTCACATATTCGTCCCCCATCTCTTCACTGTTTTTTTTTTCAATCATTGTAAAAGCCTTTCCATAATTGCCATTCGTCTTACATATGTAGTATTAAATATGGAAATGAGACACACTGAACATTTATAGAAAATGAATGTGGGCCTGTGGGGCCATTCAAAAACTACGTTACCCAATGTGAAAAAGGTGCCACCCCTCACCTACTTCGTCAAAGATCATCACACAAAGCTTGAACCCCCCAGGATGACGTCACAAACACAAATGCCCCTCCCCTTAGTAAACATTTTTTTAATTCAATTTGATAAACACCTAAAATAAAACAGAAAACATCAATAGATAATATTTTAGCAGACTTTGGATAAAACTAATATATAGGTACCATATTGAATTCAATATGAAAGTTGAATTTTTAATCCAAAAGGATTAATTTTCCATCTAAAAAGGCGAATTTTCCAACAAAACAGTTATGTTTTCGAACAAAAAAGACGACTTTTTAATCAAATAATTGAGTATTTACCAAAATAGTTGAATTTTCAACTAAAATTGTGAATCTAGCTTGAACCAACTTGCACTGCAAAGGGGCTTGTCCATATCGGTTTTTTGCTGATTCTTTCTTGGACACCTCCCGAATATTTTATGCCGAAAATGAGAAAAATCGTTAGGTGCCCTTTTAAAATATTTTACTTTTTGACTTTTTGAGTACAGTCTTTTTTAAACGTTGGCTTGAAATCAGCTCAGGCTTAAAGTTTTATTTGCATAAACCCTTCAGTTTTGCGTCCAAAAAAGATCTTAAGTTTTCAGGGACAAGCGATATGTGGTTCCCTTATAAATTTATTTAAAACGGTGAAAAACTCGGTTTTTTGGAAATTGTTCGTTTCTGGTGCATTTTGTAAAAAAAAATATTATAGAGTGAAATTCAACTGTATGAAGTTTCCCGAAAAAAAGGATGTTTTAGCTCTAACAATTTAGAAAGTATGGCTATCAGAAGCACCTTTGAGTGAACATTTTGTGTAAAATTTTATTTTTTTAATATCTCATTTGCAGTGTATCCTACATAAAAACTTTCAAATGTTAAGTTTAACTAGACTAAATTTCCTGAAAAACTAAAAAAAAAACATGTTTTAACTCAACTACACTAGATCCTAGGTTAAAGCTTCTTAAAATAGACTAATTTTTCATAAAATCATGTTGAACGTGTATAATTTCTAAAAATATTTCGCTTCGATGCACTAAACATTCATGATTGTGCCTAAAACAGAGTATTTTGAATAATTTTTAAAATATTTCTTAGAGAAGTGAGAATGTTTTAAAAAAATTTACATAATTTGCGAAAAAATGATTTTTTTAAAAACGAGCCCACGTTTGTAGAAAAAATTTCAAGAATAATTCAAATTATACTAATTTAGGTACACTTACAAATGTTTAGTGCAACGAAGCGAGATATTTTCAGAAACGACGCATTTAACAGGATTTTATGAAAAATTAATCTATTTCAGGAAAAGAGGGGAATAGGGGAAAGGGTGTCAAGAATTAAAAAAAAATTATTATTCACATTTATATTTGGCATGTGTGATGTCACGTTCAGCATACCCCCCCCCCCCCCCCGCCCTTTACGACACAAGACCTGATAACCTCTCCACTTCTGGCAGTGTGACGTAGTTTTTGAACGTCTCCTATCCTACCATTCATATTTTTTTCAGTTCGCTAATGAAAAGAAGGAAATATATTATATCTTTCGTGATATCACGCTTGAAGTGACTAATAACTATCTAAACTATCTAATCTATTAACTATCTAAACTATTAACTGACTAGATGGAAAAATGCAAGGCAAGGGGTAAGGGGTGTCTAACATCTCTGAAAACAAGCGTGACGTCATATGTGAACACTCCGTATATATCTTTCAAGTTTAGTGTATATAAGAATCAAAAATCGAGATCATTAAAGAACCTTAAAATTAAAAGTAGTAACTGCAACGGGGAAAAAGGAAGAAAGAAAACCTGAAGACACAGAAATTAGGCACCGACCACAAGACTTTCTATAAAATATTCAGAATTCACTCACCTGGAATATCGAGGCTCCATATGGGGTGCGCCATGCATTCAGTAGGTTGTCCTTTCCGGTGGAGACGAACCATTTACCGCAAGAGGCGAAGCGTAGGGAAAGCACACAAGAATCATGCAGGTGTAGCTGATACTTGTCAGGTTTCGTGGCATGAAGAACCTCAACATTCGAGTTCTCCATACCCACAGCGAGCCACTCACCAGTTGGACAATAACCCAGTGAAAATATCTGAGAACTGAAGTCATGTTGCTGCAGCTGCCTCCCTTCCCTCAGGTCCCAAGACCTAACCGTATTATCCAAACCACCCGTCCATAATTTCGAGCCATCAGCAGAAATATCGATGCAGGATGCTCCATCCGTGTGTCCCTGGAACTGCCTAACAAGAGTCTGATTCTGGAGATCCCAGACGGCGATATTTCCATCACTGCAACAACTGAAGCAGACCTTGGAGTCAGGAGAAATGGCAAGAGCATAACAAGCCGGAGCCGATGATGTCAATTCAGCCTTGATTCTTGGGGTGGGGCTGGCAAGGTCCCAGATGCTCAGCTGACTTGCTTCTCCACCAACGATCAGAGTTCGGCCATCAGGTAGAAGTTTCACTGATCGGATGTAGTTATCCCGTTGTAAGCAATCTAACTGCGAAACTGGCTTAGGACTGCCTGAACCACCTTGACCTATGTCCCAAACTTTGACGCAACCTTTACCCCCTGTGTAGACGTATTTAGTTGGGTTGGAGATCGTTACTGCACAGACAACTTCTCCGTGAGTCAACGTGTTGATTTGACGAGCGTGTCTTGGGATTCCAACTGCACTGAGGGCGTCCTGAGGAAAGGGAACTGGAACCATCATACCCTCGCTGGGAACGTGGAAACTGTAAGCCCTGGAAGCAAAGCAGAATTTCATGCAGATTGTAGATGTGCGCCCAAAAATTTTGTAGGAAATTAGTCTACAATGAAGATGTGGATATACAGAGAAAAGTGGATATCAAGGATTACATAGCATCTTGGATATTGATCTATAGGACAGCCATTTTATATGTTGGGCTTTGTAAGTTTGGGCATGTCGCTTTGTTTCTTGTCATAAATTTTAAGCAGGCGTATAAACCTTATTTGAAGATCAAAAATTTATAAACATAATTTCATGCAAATCTAACAAAGTAAGAGCTTGGCAAACAGCACTTTCAGTAATAACTCAAGAACTATTTTCATCACTACCATTTTCCTAATCTCTTGTTACCCACTACCCAGGACTCAATCAGAAAAATTATTCCCATCTTAAACAAGCTCAGATTCCCGTCAGTTTATCTGTACAAATCCAAGCATATTCAAAATCTCTACTTACGGTTTTCCCCCAGGTACTGGACCCACCGGAACAGGCGGCACCCTCATAGAACCATGGGGATCATAGAGCTGCTGGGGTACTGATGGGCCTCGAGGTGGTCCATAGCCGTTGTATCCCATCACATCCATGTGATGCTGGCCACCAGGTGGCATATGATGAGGAGGCGGTCCAGGTGGGTAGTGTGGATAAACTCCAGGAATAGCGCCTGGAGGCGGAGGTCCTTGGTGACTTTTGCTCGAGGCTGTCGCCTTTAAGCTCCCACTGGAAGCTGAGGTAGGAGTCATCGGTTTCGAAATTGGAGTCGTTGGCTTCTCTCGTTCTTCCATCTTCTTCGCTGATGGCGTGCTAGCGTTACTACTGGTTCCGCTTCTTGGGGAATGAGGTGGTGCGTCTTTTTTCTGGATACTTGAACCTAGAGGCGGAACACCCATCTTTTCAAGGCCGTTCTCACGAGGTGATGAGGTTCCGTTTACTGCTGGGCTCGTTGGACCCTCGCTGGCATCATCAACCACCAAGTCCTGGTCGCTTTTCTCCCCGTCACTCTGCGAATGATGATAGAAGTCTTTGGTTGTCTTAGTCGTTCGAAATTTTCCGGATTTAAGTCTTAGAACTTAGTCAGAGAGGTCTATTGTACAGATTCTGGATGAGGAACTCCGATGAAGAACTGCGTTTGAAGACTGGAAAGGGAGAACGCCTTCAGTGCCGGAAATATTACTTTGCAGAATTGGTTCCTTACGAAAGCAACCGTCAAGATTTAAGTTTTGAAACTGAACGTTTATTTTAAAATTAATTTGAACTGATTGGTGTGCAAGTTGGAAGTTAAGTTTGATGTCTTAAAAGGTAACAAAAACTTATCGCATGGTGAAGGTCGCAAGTGTTGGTACTTAAAAATTTTTGGTTTCCTTTCCTCTTTGTTCAAAAAGCACTTACAGCGTTCTCCATTCTGAGTCTTCTTCTCTAGACCTAACCAACACAGAGATTTGATTTCCCTTTAGCCAAATACCTACACAAACATGTCAGCGATTTCAAATTAGACTTGAAAAGTCTAATATTTTGGTTTTATCCGGACATGGTTGTGCAGTTGAACAAAAATTATTATTCAACTGCATTAAGTCGGAAGAAGCAGTTTTCACTACTCGTGATTACGCTTTTAAAAGTAGCAACGGATTCATGAAGGCCGTGAGAAATGAAATGATTGCTCTTCGGTGCCACACTGCCACTGCTTTCCGTAATTCTATATCAGAGTTCACTACTGCAATTTCGCTGTTTACGAAGGATTATTATCGTAATTGCAGACCGTCTAGGTTGCCTGTAGCAAATGACACAGCCTGGCGTGCATAATCAAGAAATCTAAGAAGCGAATTTTAAAAGAGTGCAAAATGTCCAGACAAATTACCCACTTATAGTGTATTGCCTCAATGTAAGGAAGCAGATTGTGATACTTTGACTACGTAGCAATTTTCTAAGAGATAATATGTGTAACTTACGTGTCCAGCGTCCTTATCCTCTTTTTTCATTTTCTTCATGGCATGCATAGAGTGGTCATGATGATTTTGAGTGTGATGGGAATGATGCTCTTGTGGTGTCCGTGACCTACTGTATTTGTCGCCAGGCGATATCGAACTTCTCTGCAACATTAATGAAATTTTATATTAAATAATTGTACTTCATTTTGCTGAGGAAGCTTCCATCTAATTAAGAATTTACTCGAATAAATATTCCTCATATTCTACTTGTCCTAATCGTCATTTTAACAACATTAATTTCAACCAATAATAATTTGCTCTAATTTATTTTTTTTCGAGTGATTATTTGCGCATAATTTTATTTTTCCGAATTACCTTTCGGTATAATTTTTAGTTTTATGAATTAGCATTTGCCATAATTTCCATTTGCCAATTAATTTTCATATCAACTAATTTCTATTGAACATAATACTTGTTTGTGCTAATTTGCGTTTAATCCCATTGTAATTTTTCTAAATTGTTATCTTCCATAATATTTATTTGTCTGAATTTGGGAAATATTCATGCACCTTCTTCACTACACGGAGAAAATTTGTGTGTTAAATTTTGCATAACTTAGTTCGGTAAACGGAGGACATTAAGGCATTATATTAAAATTTCACTTTCAGTCATGTAAAATGAAATAGGGTAATATTTGATGTGAAAATATAAATTATTAATATAAATTCATTAAAATTTAATTCGCGATTCAGTAAAAAATAATACAACAAGATATTAGAGATTACCTGACAGTTGGGTAAAATGAGATGTCGATTACCTACCAGTTAAGTAAAATGAGTCGAACTGTTAGGTGCAGTTTCAATCCTAGAAAACAAAGTCTACCTCTCTAAATATGTGAATTCTACATCCCAGTCATGTAAAATTTCGTGCGCCAGCAAAAAAAACATTCTTGCTACAAACTGATTCTGCGGAAGGTCATCCACTACTAACAAACACATGCTTATACATATCATACAATTCATAAGTATATTGCTGGTACATATACACAATTTAACTTAAACAATTACATTAAATTACGATACATTACATACGATATAGTCGCACGCTTCTAACGATATTAACGCTATTAAAAATCGCAAACGCTGTGACGGGTTTCGAACCACCTAAGGCCCTAAGCTACGGTTAACGCGTTCTATGGCTAATAACTAAACCTCACGGCTAACCTAACAGTTAGAATATCGAGAAAAAAATCTCGGCTATAAAGTTAAAGTACAAGTACGTCAGGGCCGTACAAAAAAATATCTGGTCCCCGTTTCATCGAAATTTGTTATTGTAACATTTTATTAATCAGGGGGCTTATAAATTTTTAGGAAGTGAATAAAAACATTGAATAATTTTTTATTTGATATTTTTTAACCTTGAAACTTTAAATTATTTAATTTTCAATACTTTAAACTTTTGCATGGTCTGCTTTTTAAAAATAATAGAACATTATGCGTGCTATGCACGCACTAATTACCCTTTCTTTAGAAAAAGAACTCGGTTCATTTTCCAACATTTTTTAATAGATTTTACAGAAAGTCTTATATTATTTGAGAACGTTGTACAATGTACATGATTTACAGAAGTTTCCTTATTATAGCGAGGAAATTCTTCCAGTGAATTCAATATGAATGACAACTTTTTCCACTTACTTACAATTCTTTCTTTTGATGGAAAATTAGTTTTTTTATTGATATTAATTTTTTTTTCAACTAAAAAGTCAACTCGATTTTGTTTTGAAATTTGATCTTTTTGGTAGAAAATTTATTTGTTTCCTTGAAAATTTAAATACTTCTACGAAAATTAAAGTTATTTGCTCAAAAAGTTATTTCTCTGTCTGAAAATTTAACTAATATACATTTTGTTGAATATTTAGCTTCTTCAGTTAATGATTTACCTATTTTGTTGAAAGTTTGTCTTTTTTTGTAGAAAATTAAACTTTTTAGTTAAAATTCATGTATTTTATTTAATTTCTTTGGTGGAAAAATTTTTTTTCTCATTGAAAATTAATTTTTTAAACAAAAAATTTAACTAAATTTCTTATCGAGATTCTTTTACATTCAAATTTAATCTTTTTGGTAAAAAAATTCAGTTGTTCAGTTGAAAATTCATTTTATTTGCTTAAAAACTTATTTCTCTAACTAAAAATTAAACTATTCTATACTTTGTTAAAAACGTATCTTTTTAGTTGCAAATTCATCCATTTAGTTGAAAATTTATTTTTTTTCTGGTAATTTTCGACCTTTTTGGTTGAAGAGGCAACTATTGGGTTGAAAATTCCATTAAAAATAAAAAATGTTGATGGAAAATTCATATATTTTCTTAAAAATTATTCTTTTGTGGTAGAAAATTAATCTTCTTGTTTGAAATTTTCATTTCTACAGTAGAAAATTATTTTTTATATTGTAAATTAACTTTTTTAGATAAAATTTTAAAAATTAATTTTTCCAACTAAAAATTTAAATATACTCAATTTTCGATTTTTTTATAGCCATTACGTCTTTTCGGTTAAAAACTTTAACTATTCTGTTGAAAATTCATTTTATTTGTTCACAAACTTATTTCTCTCTCTGAAGATTAAACTATTCTATCCTTTGTTTAAAATTTATTTTTTAGTTGAAAATTTGTCTTTTTTTTCATCGAAAATTCATCATTTTGGTTGGAAATTTACCTGATTGGTGGAATGTTGTTTTTTGTTTGTTTTTGTTTGAAGATGCACTATTTTAGTTGCAACTTTATTTCCTTTGTTGAAAATTGAAAAAATTTTAATGAAAATATGTTTTTTTGTTGTTTTAAAAAATAATTTTTACAACGAAAAAGGTAGCTACTTCATTTTTACTAGAAAATTGATCTTTTCAAGTTGAAAATTCACTTATTTTGTTAGAAATTCAACTTGTTTTTAAACATTAGTCTTCGGGGATCTCCCGCCTCGAAGTTTGAAGTCAGTTGTCCAGTGTCGTTCGATGTTTTTTCATCACCCGCATCTTTATACGTCAATTTTTAAATACATTCTACTTTCATGTAGTGAACTAATGAGTATTATCTACTGAGAGAACAGGATAGTCTATATATTTGAATATTTAATCAAATTCTACAATATAAACCGAAACTTAAAAATGTTAAAATGTCTACGGGGGAATTGGCTTTAAACTTCAGCCCTGAGAATGTTGACGTCCCTAGCGACTCTCATTTTACCTCACTGCTGTGTAATTCCTCTCCTATTGAAAGTGAAAATCTCTTTAAAAATTCTGCAATCTATACTTTCTTCTAAGTGAATCTTTAATATCACACAAAAGTAAACTTTATATCATTCATTTGATAAAAATTTACAATACTTCGCGTAATTTTATAATATACTGGTATTCAAATAATACAACCCTTATATCAATTATTACATATTAGAATTTTCACTTTTGGACTTGAGATTTTACATCACTCTTTTGTATTATTTATAGTTCTGTTTTGTATTAAATCCTAAAATAATTGTAAACTTTATCTAAATGCAGTAATGTCCTCCATTTACCTAACTAATTGGGTAAATTTTAATGAACAAATTTTCTCCGTGTATAATCCGTCCATTTTCTTAATCGATAAAGTTGTTTCCGAAAAGTCAAAAAAGTTCCGTGAGTCATCGTCTTTGATACACGCATCCATTACTTATAGTCTTGCGCATAAAGACTGGAAAAAAATGGAAGAAACGCGCGAACGGAGGAGGTAAATGTAAATGTAAAAAACGGACCGAAAGTTCAATCACCGGTGGCAGAAACGTGATGCTGAACGGAGTGTTTGGCAAAAAAGGGGTTCTCTGGCAAAAGAAAGAAAGCAAGGAGGCTTCTCACGGCCGAGAGACGAATAAACAGAACGTTTCAGGTCGTATAATACCTAGACACGCTGCGATTCACGCGTCTTCTGTTAGCGTGCAGCGTTGGCTCGTAATAGGGCATAATGGAATTTGGGATACTGAACGTGGGCGTGAATAATAAGAAAAAAAACCAGTGCTCCAAGCAGACTGAAAAGAAAAGAAACTGCTGAGATGGGAAGCAAGAAGCGAGAAGAGAGAAGAAAAAAGTATAAGAGAAAACAAAAATTAGAAGAAAGAAGGTAGAAGAAAAGAGAGAGAGATACGGTTGGAAGGGATGATAATTATTATAGAGCAGGAAAGTGGAGATGGCCCTGGGTAGTGATTTTACCTTCACATGATTTTAAACACGGCTAGTATTACAATCAACTAAATTTATGTGAGAATTTAGATTACGAAATTTCATCTTCAGACACTTCATTCCAATTTGCTAAGCTGTGCCCCAGCCACACCTATTCCTCTCTCTGAAGTAGATCCTATGTCCGAGATTAGCCCATTAGCCTGCCAATAACCAATATTTCCACACCGAAGATTTAAAGAATTAGGAGTGAATCAGAAAAACGATATAATCTTGGAAACAGAAACATGATACTAACAAAACAGTCCTTTTCCCTTGAAATTGGGGATAAGAGTTAAGAATTTTTTGAGTTAGGAACGCGAAGAATGTAAACGGTGTAAATCCTTATGAAAGGACTTTGATGGGCTGGATGATAATAATCTTTTGTTCAAATGGATTCTCATTCGGAAACATAGATGCTTTTTGAAGATAGAATCCGAAGGGTTCAAGACAAACATTCTAAATTGTTACGTGTCTGCTACCTAATAATAGCCACTTCCAAAAAGATCAGATCATCACCTCCGATCTAAGTCTATTGGGTTTAAGATTTTATGATAGTAGTAGACTTTTCTTCTAAAATCCCATCAATAGGTGAATTTTTGAGGCAATCCAGAGAAAAGAAGCTGATGAACAATGTTTCATTAATAACAAGAATCACTGAACCTTGAGACAGTTTAATAAGAGAGAGGAGGTAGGAATTTTGAGAGGAAGAAATGTGGTCATTTGGAAAAAGAAACTGGCGCTTGCCATTCAGGACTAATGCAGGTCCGTTCCATTGAAAGGCAGAGTAATTACGGTCAGACGGGAGGGACTCTAACTCTAACGTGGTCATATTATCCACGATTCATCCATCGGAGGCCCCAGTCACATTCTCGTTGAAATTCTCGTTCTCAGTAATGTACCATGGTAATACAGCCGTAGCCGTCTCGGATCACCGGTTTGTGACGTGGAGGAATGAGAGAGAAAAGAGAAAATAAAGAGGAAGGAGGAAGACAGAAAAGGAAAGAAAAGAGCCCGGGGACGTGGATGAGGATGAGGAAAGGTATGAGTAAGAGAGCAAAATAGAATGGCGAGAGAATGAGAGGGCGTCGATGGGCGTTCCGCGGTCCCGCGATGATTACAGACTCGGCAAACCTATAATACTGCATCGCCTTCTCCTCTTTCTTCTTTTCCATCCCATTTTTTATTTGCCTCCTCATTCTCTTTTTTCACTTATTCCTCTGTTTAATTTCGTTCCTCTTTTGCATTTCGATCCTCTCTTTTTCCTCCTTCCTTTTCTTATTTGCACCTCTAAGTCCTCTAAAACATTATCGTTATCCTTATCATTCCTTCTTTTATTATGAAAATCTACTCATCTCGTTCTTATATGAAGGCATTAGGGGTTGGAACTAGTTCTTTTACTTTTACTTTACAAGGAGGCACTTAAACTTTCCTTTCTTTATTTTTTATACGTCCTTGGCCCTTGCTGATGCCTTCTTTATGATATTGCCTTCATATAAATGATATAAATCGACTCCCCACAATAAAAACTGGTGGCGCTGGCGCATGAATATTCCTCAATTTCTAATTTTTTTAACGTTTATTTTACTGGAATTTATTTTACAGAATTCAAATATTTACCCTAATGAGCAAAATGGTACTTCATAATTAAAAGAATCAAAAGCTAGTTTTAAAATATATTTTTCTCCATTATTTATTTTCCTATTAAGTACAGGGCAATTAAAAATGCTACGCTTAGTCGTCCCGAAAAATTGGCGGAGCTAGAAAAGGGTATGGACTGGTAATGACGACTAGCAAATCTTATAAAAAATATTTGACTCGTCATCTCGAAATTCTGTACGATAAGACACTTCGAATTAAAAAATAACTTAAGATTGAATTAAATCAAGTAAATCCAAAACGGGAAAATATCAACTGAATGCAGCAAATTTTATTGAAAGCGAAATATTTCATTGAAATAATCTAGAACAAAAATGATTATTCATCGAGAACTTTTTACTGTTTTATCTCTTAATTATTTAAATTTAAATCTAATTGAATTCGAAACAGGTTATATTAACTTGTATAAGTGCAATAATAGTTCGAGTCGATCGAATGAATATGGGAAAATTTAAATGACAAAGCTTTAGAAAGAGAAAATAAAAGTTGACCTCGGTTCGCGTAAAATGCAGAGTTGTAAACGTAGTAAAAAAAAATCTGCCCGCTTCGCGGGCACATTCTCATAGCACCTGTTGGATCTCGCGCTTCGCGCTCGACGATATGTTTATCTCGCGCTTCGCGCTCGATAATGTGTTCACCTCGCGCTACGCGCTCGGACACATTTACCTGACGCTTTAAACTTGGTTCTTCTATAGGTTTTCGCACATCGTGTGCTCGCTATTGCGCGCTTCGTGGGCTAATACTCTCGTAGTAAACTTCATCGTTATGACTTGCTTTTGGTTTAATTACGTCAGTTTTACATAAAAAGAAGAAATAATTTACTTAAGGTTCTATCGACCTTAAGGAACACATTCTCATCAAGACACTCGCGCTTCGCGCTCGATATCTGCTTTCAAAATCATGTAAACCTCGCGCTCCACGCTCGTTTCTGTTCATCGTATAATAGAAACGCAAAAGTTTGAGCGTGCTTGCGGCACAAGATTTGTTCGTCGCGCTTCGCGCTTCGTTGCTTCGACAACGACGACAACGACAGACAGACACCGACGTAAAAACTATTTTTTCTGACTCAGGGGGTCTCAAAACGTCGACATTTGATGGAATCCGCGAAAGCCATTTTTCACATAAAACCAATACCTTCTCATTATGATGAGAATGTAATAATGAAAATACAAATTTTCAAGTACCGTGAGCATTAATGAAAGTTATTTTATTGTTTTAATGGTTAGAAATAGTATTGAGAACATGAAAATAATGAGATATTTTGAAAAAACACACACGAGATGAAAAAGAAAATAAATAAGCAAAGTTTTGATGAGAATGTGCCCACTTATCGGGCTGATTTTTTCACTGTTAATGTAATTTTTACAAATAATACAAAAACTACAAGTCCTATCAAAAAGTGACCAATAACAAATTTGTAGATCTTTTTTGAGTGCATAATTTTTGTTGAATCATTTATTGTCGTAACTTGCATAGTTTGTCCGTAAAATAAAATTTTTGGATTTTTCATTATTTTTTGTGCAATAAAAATGTGAATTTTCAATTTTTCAAGAAAATTCAAAAAGTCGTTATGATACCCTTGTAGGACGTGCAAAAAGAAACACTTTTCTTGTCTTGACTTTTTTTCATATCGTGCGTTGTTTGGCTCAAAATGTTAATTTTCGTTTGTTTTTTTGGATTTTGAAAATCCTATAGCTCTGACAATTTTACTTTTATCGAAAAAAGTCATGAGGATAAATTGTTCGAATTTCCATGTGCTATGAAGAGCCGTAAGTAGAAATGTCAAATTTCGAAAAAAAAAATGGTCACAAAAATGTCAAAAATGCTCTAACTTTTCGAAATTTTGTCCAAAATAGCTGGTTGACGAACTCGTCCTTTCTTTCCACACTCTTGTGAAGTGTACCAAGGGGCAATCCAATCGGATAATTTTTTCAAATGTTATCGTGTTTACAGACTACAACGACGACAACGACGACAACGCCGACAACGCCGACAACGACGACAACGACGACAACGACAGACAGACACCGACGTAAAAACTATTTTTTCTGACTCAGGGGGTCTCAAAACGTCGACATTTGATGGAATCCGCGAAAGTCATTTTTCACATAAAACCAATACCTTGTCATTAGGATGAGAATGTAATACGTAATTAAGATAAAAGAGAATGCGCTCGCTCGATGCAACTTTAAATATCAGTGCACTTAATAAATCGAACTGGGATACACTGTTAGAAAAATCTTTATTAAATTTAATACAAATGTATATAAAGTCATTTGCATACACGGGAGTTGAAAATTAATATACATTAAGATATGAATAGATGTACAGTGTACACTTTATATTAAATATAATATACAGGTCGGTATAGCAGCGTGCTTGGAAACTCAAAGTGCTTTTATTTCTTTAAATCTGATCCAATATTCGCAATTCAAGTAATAATCTAGAATTCGTCGGTTGAATTGTTTTTTATGGTTAAAGTGCAACATACGTGTTGAACTCTTTCCAAAATTTGCCCTGAATGGTAGAATGGGGAAACTCTTCGACATAAAATCTAATTTTACTTTCGATTAATTGTAAGAAGGTATCATGTTTCATTGTTAAGAATCGAAAATTACTGCTATCTTATTTTGATTTTGTGTAAAATGGAATTATCAGAGCGATTATAATTAGCAAGCTCAAAAACAAAGATGGGTTTGTTTTTGAACAAATTCATTTATTTATTGAAATTCAAGTTCTATAATCAAAAGTTAGCTTTATGAAGAATTTTAAATTGTCCACTTTTTAAATATACTGCTAATTTAATTTGTCATTTGAATTTTGAGTCTACATCAGATATTAGGATTTCACAACGTTTTAAACGGTTTCAGAAAATATATTTGGGTTTTGAAAAGTTTTAAAATATTTCATCGTTTAATTTCAAAGTACTTTGAAATATTTCACGGGATTTTTCATTATTCCAAGTGCTTATAATAGATTTCAAAAGACTTCGAAGAATTTCAAAAGCTTTCAAGGGATTTTAGACCAATTTAAGAAATTACAAATAATGTTATTGGATTTCAAGAGATTTAAAAATAATTTCACCGATTTCAAATAATTGCTACAGACTGTAAAGAATTGTACAAGATTTCAAAGACTTTCACAGAATATTTATGAGTTTTAAAGGATTCAAGAAGATTTCAAGGGATTTTGAGAGATTTAAAAAGATTAAAAGCGTTTCCAATGGATTTCAATGTATATTTGATGGCACTTCACAATATTTTTAAACGTTTCAATGGATTTCAAACTTGAGGAATTGCAAAGTATTTTTAAAGATTTCAGGGATTTACCAAGTATATTTACAAATATTTTAAGAGACTTCACAGCACTTCCAAAAGATTTTAACGATTTTGTGAAAGTTATTTTCAATGGGCTTCAAAATATTTCAAGGGATATTACAAAATTCTAAAGTTTTTAAGAGGCTTCAAAAGATTTCAAGGATTGCCGAAGTATATTATATATTTTAAGAGATTTCACAAGATTTTAAGTTATTTTTAAAGACTTCGAGAGGTTTCACAGGACCGCAAGTGATTCCTAGAAATTGTAAAGAATGTCAGGGAATTTCTAGGGATTGCAAAATATTTCAATGGGAATAAATATTTTAAGTAATTTTAACAGCTTTACTCAAAAACGTTCAATTGATTATGACAAATTACAAATTTCTTTGAAAGTTTTCCGAGTATGTATTTAAATTTTTTACGGAATTTTATGGGGTTTCATTGAAATTTGTATAGGATATCATTAGCTTTCAGAATATGTCAGGGTATTGTAAGAAATGTTGAAAGTTTTCAAAGGTTTCAAAAGATTTTCTGAGTGGTTTGACCATCATTTAATATTAAGGCGTGAGTATTTCAAGATTATTAAATATTTATTTTTATTGTTTTTATAGGATTGATGGATTATTGTGTTCTTTAAGATATCATCTTTTAATGGTTATAATTAATAATTCGATTTGGATGGATTTTATTGAAAATAAGCAAAATATAAGCTCTGTAGTTTAGGTAGATAGAAATATATTATTTACTATGGTTAATTAACAATTTGTTCAATTAAAATTTAACTGTGTTTTAAATAAAGTAGTCCGGCTATTGGATCGGTCACATAAAAAATCATCAAAATTAGTTTGTTTTTTTTTGGACGGAGAAATATGTGCTCTTTCACATAATACCTTCCTTAGGGGCCCTTTCCAGGTTCAAATTTTAATTATCACTGTTCAAAGTCGTGTCAAAAACATGGGATCTCATGGAGAGGCCTTATGCGGGCTCCAAAAATGACTAATTTTGGCTTTAAAACACGTTGAATATTTTTAGGAAAACTGTTTTGGAGACAGAAAATATAATGTGAAATTTGAATTACTGCTTATTTGTTCTTGCTTCCAGGGTATTTAAGCTTAATTTTAGCAAAACATATCGGGGTAAAATATGACGGTTTATTGCAGGTTATGTTTACTTTCTCGAATTTCTCGACATGTGGTTACGTTGCCAACTGCTCAGCGTGAAAAATGACGTTGACTCGAATCAAGTTAAATCAACATTTAAATTTACACTTTATTATTATTTCAAAAATATTGTATTATATTGATCAGCATAAACATTTGATACTTAATTTATTAATTGATAAGCTGGCCAAGTTTTGGATTCAATTCCGAATTTCAGAAAATAATAATAGACATGGCTTTGACTAGCTTTCCCATGTGGCCGAACTACTTTAAAACCACACCGAAAAAACGATATTCTAATATTAAGAGTGTCATATTCTTACACGCATATTCTTAGTAATATTCTTAATGAAGTAAGCGAAATTCTCAATTTAAGAGTATCTTCTAACCAAAAGACGAAATGCGCCTTCATCTGTCCAAACGTTTCTTTTGTTTTGGGCGACGTGCTTTTCGATCAGTTTTTCGAATTCGTAATAAGTGAGAAGCTCGAAGAAATGCAACCAATTCTTAGGATAAATCGCGTGTGCACATCCATCTGCTTCTCTTTACAGAAAAAGTTAGAGTGAGAAAGGTCTGATTTGACAGTGAGGTTGAATACCGTTGTACCACACCGAGACATAACCTCTCTACATTATTTATTCGTTGGCGTGTGACATCAAACTTTTCTCACTTCAGCGTTCTCTGCGAAGGGCAAGAGATAGAGTTAGAGATGTGCACATGCGATTTATCCTCAGAATTGGTTGCATTTCTTCAAGCTCGTCACTTATTATACAATTACAGCGACAGATTTCGGATGCAACTATATTCTTAAACTTAGTGGGGAATTCTTACAATTGGACAAGCATATATATTCTTAAGGTAAGAGGGACTCCATCGTACATTAAGAATATATTCTTGGCGCCTATTTAGGTTGCAAATATTCTTAAACTTAGTGGGAAATTATTAAAATTAGAATATCGTTTTTTCGGTGCATAGTCATTCTCTGCCTGCTTCAAACAAGTAAAACTTACTATTTTTTCAATCAAGTTCAATGATTCATTCGGTGAAAATTCTGACTTATAACTTATATCATTTTTATATCATTTTTATATCATTTTTATTTACTTGACACAGAGAATCGTACTAATTTTATCATGAAAACAGACTGATTTTCTCAACAAACTGAATCAAATTTAGAGTGCGTGCGAACAAATTTCACTCCAACAGTAAATTCTCGAAAAGTAGGAAGCCTAAAAATAAATCTACGAATACATATATGTACATAAATTAAAATTTAATAAAAAATTAACAATGTCTGGCATACTCACATGTCTCTCCTCGGTGGAGCTGAGTCCTGTAACAGAAAGCGTGAACGAGAAGAGAATTAGTTTCGGTGGATTTAACGGGCGTGACTGCAAATGTAATTTTCGTTATTATTCGCTTGCACCCGGAATTATTAATATAAAGGGAAATGACGGAAAAAAAAGAAAAAGAAATTGGTGCGCACTCAACTCTGTGCGGTGGCATCGAGCCACCGATAGAATGTTAATAACGTTGCCAAGCGGGCATACGCGCTCCCGTATAAATGATCTTCATGCATATTTATGTGCTTTTCCCTCAAAACCGCTGGTGTCCGCTAACACGGTGGTGCAAACACACTCTGAAAGCGGATACCGCTTTGAAAATTTCCAACGAAGCGTTCTGCAGCGCAACCCCGCTTTTCGTCGAGAGACAGCACATTTTTTGCACCCTCTCCTGTCGCCAATTCGTTCTCGGAATGCAAACGGGATCAAACGATGGAGAGAGAGAGAGAGAGAAAGAGGATATGAGAGAAAAGGGAAAAGAGAGAAAAAAATAGAGGGAGAGAAGAGTCGCTCGCACCTACTTTCATCGTTCCTCGTAACCGAGCCCCGATTAATTATCAAGTCCCGTCGGCGTCCCACTCCCATTTTTTTGTATCCTTCCTCTTTTTTCGAGTCGTCCGTTGCACAAAGTGTACAAAGCCACTATGAACCGGGTAAAGCTGCGCGAACTTTCCATTACGCGAGGCAGGCAGCGCCCGGATTTTTCGATGGAAAAAGGCGAGCATTAAAACTGGAAAAAAATATGAGCCCTGGAAAATCGAACCGGGTGCGCGCAGCTCGAGTGGATCTCGTTCCACTTCCTTCCGTTTCCATTTGCATAGTTTTGCAATCCAATTTTCTTCGAGTATCCACCGATGAACATTCGACTATGGCCAATAAAAAAGGAGGGATTTTAACAGAAAAAAGTTTTGAAATCACACTGAGAAAAAAATGGTATTGAACCAAAAATACGCACTTTCGCGCTCGTTTAAAAGGATATATTATTGATTCAAATCAAATAAACTCAATTCTATCAAATTCATAGCATCACTGTTGAGCCGAAATAAATCATTATTGTTTAATTGATTATTCATTTGAATCAATAGTATCTGCTTTTGAACGAGCGTGACAGTGCGTAGTTTTGATTCAACAGTCTTTTCTTTCTCTGTGCAAAGTACTTGGGATGAAGTTTGCATTTTTATGCGTTTTATGAAAGAAAAAAAAATAAGACACTATAATTTTCTGTAAAAACAAACAACTTTTCTGTGTTCCCGCGAACTTTTGGTTAATCAACAAACTTTGAGTTGAAATAGCAAGACGAGTTCAGCCGAATTAACTATATAGAGTTATGTCGTTGTTCCAACAAAATGCTTCAAATTTGTTTACTGTATTATTTTTTTAATAATAATAAAATACTAAACATACCTCCATTGCTTTTGAGATCGTCAGGTTGTCGGTGAAAGTCGGATTTACCGAGAAGCGAAAGCGGGTGACCACCAGGTGTTCCTGGCGTTGAGGGTGCTCCAGGATTCAATCCCATGCCCAAAAGTGCCGCTGAGGCGGATGTTGGAACCGAAATTCCAGGAGGCATGCCTGGAAGTGCCGGAAGTCCTGGATGAGGACCCATCGAGGCACCAGGCGGTAATTGTTGGGCGTGCATCTGTTGTATCATTCTTGGCAGGTCTAATCTTGGTGGCTGAAACAAAGCAAAACAACGCAAAACTTAATTCAAGTATTTCTAATATTTTCGAAGATCTTCTCATCATTTTAATTGTTGAATGTTATAATTATACTTCTACAAATCTACAGTCTATACTCTACAGTCTACACCAATGCAAGTTAGAGTATAATAACTTTCCTTTGAGCAGAAATCTAAATCTATGTCAATTTTGGAATTAAAAATTCATGAAGCAGATGTTTCTTTTCGAAACAACAAAGTAGATCGCTATACTCTAATTATTTTAATAGAGTCGTGCATTCGCATTTTGTATTTCGTGAAATATATTCCACCCCACAAAATGGAGGGACCCTTCCCGCTTAACGATAAACTTGTTACGCGCTCGAATCGTGCTTATCATGGATTTCACTTAGGCCTCGGGGATTGACTTCCCCTGAGGAACGAGGGTGCTATTCTGGATTATATGAAATAACCCCTCTCAGCGTTGCAGCGATTGCGCACGATAGTTATTTTCCTGACGGAGGGTGGCGACCGTTCGGGGTTGTGTTCCCAGGGGCGTATTGCGAAATACACATGCACCAAGGACTGGCCTGTAATTCCCCCAAGCATCAACTTCTGGAAAGTATCGAGTAACACGTTTCTTCTCAGTTCGCCCCCCTCAAGCGTACAATAGTGAATAGATTACTGAAGCTCTGACTCGAGCAATGCAATTTGCTACTCAACTTGGACATTGGACATATAAGGCGTTCAATTTACTTTCTGCAATCGATGAAAAATCTTTTCGCTATAAAGTACAACATTTTTCCAGCAAAACATTTTCAATCACTATTACAAATATTATGAAACAACAACGAAAAATATGTCTGGTTATTTAAATTTGTAAATCAAAACTAAACAACTTATAATACGAAGTACTCTGAAATGAATTACCAACTTAAAGAATCTAATGCGGAATAATTCTAAATTTAAGCGTTCAAAATTTTTAATTAAACCTTCAACATTGAACAATTTCAAACTCAAACATTCAAAACTGTACAATTCCAAGAGTTAAAATATTAAAAGACTTTAATTTCTAATTATGCAACTTTGAACGATTTAAATCTCAAATCGAAGTACATATATTAACTGTTTTAACCTTAAATTATTCAACACTGTCAATTCAAAGTACTTCCATTTAAAATTATATTTTTCTAAAAATTTAAATGTTGAATATTTAAGGCGTAAAATTGCACAAATTTATTTTTATTCAAATTGTTGAAAAATTACTTTTAATTTAAAATAAATGTTCATAATCGTAAAGGGTTCAATTTCAAAATCGTGAATTATTTGAAGCCGTCGAATTTTTAATATTAAAATCTGAAATTACTGAATTGTCAAGGATTTAAATTGAAGGACTGATAGCAAAGGTGGAGCAAAAAGGTCGTCGGAGCAAAAATGAGTTAAGAACGTTGAAGGCAAAACGAGTTAAAATAAAACAAGAATAACAAGAATTGTATCGTATATTATTATAATAAAATAATATAATATATTAGAATATAATCTATCGTACTATTATATCGTTATATTATTATATAAATATATGATAAATCCTCGTTATACTTGTTTCTTTTCAACTCATTTGTACTCCGATAATTTTTTTCTCCGCTTTTGCTATCAGCCCCTCAATTATGAAATTCTCAACCATTAATGCTTTGAATTTGGGAATACATTCTTTAAATCTGGAAGGGTTCAAATAACGATTTTTTATTATAAAACTACATAGACTTGAAATTATGTAACTTACCAAGCTTTGACCTAAAATTATTAAATTTTTAATATTATGAATGAATCATTTTTAAGTATTTGATTGATAAATTATATAATTTTTCAGAGAAATGTACAGTTGTCCATATTCTAAAACTGAAGAATATTGTATATTTTAATCTAAAATTATTGCATTTTGAATGCATTCAAAAGTGAAAAAGTCACTAGCTTAAATTTAAAAAAATCCTGTTCAGAAAATTAATTCACTGTCATCTCCCAGTTTTTTCACGGTCTCATGCAATTCCCGGTTTCACGGTCGAGTGACGAACTAGCCACACTGAAAAGTAAAAAATATATAAAATAACAAATATGAAGAAGCGATTCCTTGCAGAGACAAAAGAGAAAATATTACTTGTGCTATACGTATTTGCATTATCGACTCCGGTCGCTGTAGACTGTAGAACTGTAGATACACGTGTCCAGTTCTGATAGGAAGGAATATCAATTTTCATAATTTATATATTCCTACTATGAGCCGAACAATGGAAAAGCTATATTACGAAGAAAGCCCAGGTCTTAGGGGATTTCTATTCTAAATCCACACAGGAATAAAACCGTTACTTTACTTGGGTTTATATAAAATACTCTGATATTAATGTATGTGAAAATTCCGTAACTCATTCAACAGAAATATTTGGTTCACTCCTTTATCCAACATAATGTACTTCCACATACTAAAAGAAAGGGGGCTACTAGAACTCCTCTCCGTCATAGTCCCAGGAAACCCCAGGAAACTTTCTTTTTCTAGTCCTATTTATTCTCAAAAATAACTTTCTAAATAGTAACTTAATTTTTGGAAGTTTGTTGTCTTCGCCTTTTTGCAAACTAGTACACAATCCTACAAAAAGGATATATCTTAAATTAATCTATTGCACTGAAATGCAGCAGAACATTTGAATGGAAGAAAGATATATTTCAAAGTAAAAGTTTTCCACAAAAGTTGGTATTGGATACATTTATCGAGAAAGGAAGCGGATATGAACGAGCTTTCGAACGTCACTTCAACTCGACATGCACCAATAGGAAGCGTGTCTTCGACGTTCGAGGTCGTAGTTTCAATGCAGACTCTGCATTTTACGTTATATATACATAAATTTCTCTATAGTATATACACAATAGCACGTAAATCATCAGGAAACTCGAAGAAGGTTTTTCGTATAATACCTCGTATAATACTATAATAAATACACCTTTTCTACATTATGCTTCAGTCTGATACAATAAGCAGTACTATACAAGTATACATTGCCGTATTACGTGAAATAACGGAACGAATTTTATATCGATTTGTTGAGAAACTTAGGTTTGTCTATGCAAAAAGGATTGAGTCTGCAAGGCTTTTACAAGAGACTTGTTTGTTTTCAAAATTTGAGATCTCTATTGAAGTATTGATCATGAATTTCAATTAAAACAATGCCTTCTGTAAATGCAGTTTCTTCTCACATTCAGTTTTAAATTACTTCTGACATTTGAAAAATAATCCCTTTTTTAGAATATTATTTCTAGCTCCAATTCAGAAAAAATGGTGACGGATATTGATTCCTCTTTTTTCTAAAGAAAACTTTACGGGATATAAGTTTAATTTCTTATGATGTAAATTGTGGAGTCTATTCGAGGATTCATAGAAGGGAAACTATAAGGGTAAAATAAAGCTTGTGTCTAGGGGTGCCAAATTATTCAGACACATGCTTGGCAAGTACGTTCACCTTTGCTTGGAACGATTATTATCACGGTGAGGAAGCTACTGTCCATTTCGAATATAGCAGAATAAGGGTGAGAGAGTCGATTAGAGAGATTGCAGGACAATTGTAGAAGGATGGATGTAGAGAAGACCGGAATCGGGAGAGAAGGGTAGCAAACACCCCGAAGTACTGGCACCATGAATATGTATTACTTAGTAAACAGGGGTTGAATCAATATTTCGTTTAATAACACTGCAGAGAGCACATGCCGAACGTTCGGCCTTGGACTGAGTTGGGACTGAGTTTACCCTACCGTTTCAAATGGCATATAGTCCCCTCCAAATCCCCTCGAAAGCTACCACCTCGCACCTCTATGTCTATCCGCTATCGGATGGGGCTAGGTTCATACCCTGCATCCTATTATTCACGGCATGTTAAACCTCGTTAAATAATATTACGTTTCGTTGCATACAATGCTTTCCATAACACATCGATTCCAATACCCATGATAAGTGTTTATCCAAAGATTTATCGCTTGTAATGCCTTTCTAATGATTATCTAAATTTCTTTCGTGACATATTGTCATATTCAACTTGAGTTACAAGAGAGGTTACAAGTGAAAAAAATTTTCAATGGAATCCCCGGGTTCCAAATAAAGTTCCATTAAGGCCATGTCGTACTAGCCTCAAATTAATTTTTCGACATATTTTTTCCAACAACTCACGTTCACATGAATTGAGATATCGAGTTGAAAATTTTGGAAATTAAATAGAAGGCACTAATGAACGCTTTTAAATTCCTTGATTTGGAATTTAATTTTTGAGATCAGTATGGCACGGCCTTAAACTTAAAGTACTGTGTATGAGAAAAACCAGCACAGCAGTACTTTTCTTAAAATTACAAATACAAATAGGAGAAAAAGTACTAAAAACGTTCCCACGCTCAACTCAAAGGTTTTTTTTCTTGTTTCTATTTCGGTTATGCCTCGCAAGCATTCTAAGACCAAAATAAAAATAATCGTTAGACATATTTCTGAGAAAACTTATTTTTTCTTTTTTAAGAATGAAAATTTTCATTTCTCTAAAACTATGCGATACGAAAACAGTTTATGGGTAAAAATTGTTCTCCTGTTTAAAATGTACAAAATGATGCTATTTTATAACATTTTCGAAATTTTCAAAGAAATTAATAAAATTTACTGAGCTTTAAAATAGCGAAAAAGTGATTTTTTAGCTCTAAAATTGACAAATTAAAATTTTTTTTCAAAAATTCGTCTGAAAATTATTCTTCTTTTAGTCTTAAAATACTTGTGATAGATTCAAGAAACAAATACAAAAAGAAAATTTTATTTTTCAGTCACTTTGACCTAAAATCAATTGAGAAAAATTAGATTTTCTACATTTTAGACATAAAAAATCAATTTTCCTCCATCTTGAAGTTCAGAATCTTTATTAATCACATGTAGTATATTTGACATTGCTGCCGAACTAAAAAAGATGTACATATTTTTGTTCGTATCTCGCACAGTTTTCGAGAAAAATGAAATTTTTCATTCTTAAAAACGAAAAAATAATTTTTCTCAAAAATGCGTCCAAGGAATATTTTTTTTTTCTTAAAATACTCGTAAGGCATCCCCAAAATAGTAACAAGAAGAAACTAGATGCGCAAGAACCTTTGGGTTGAACTTGATCGTGGCTCACCGTGTTCCAAAAAAAAAATATTGACGAAATAGAACTAAAGTACCAAAAAAGTCGAAATACGTCCTGCTGCTTGAGAACTGAATAAATTATTTTTATTTTGCAAGCCCAAAATTCATCTTCCTAGAAAGTTTAAAACCGCAATCCGGCCGTGGAAAAATTTTCTCAGATTAAAGTAATAAAAATGTTTTATTGTTTTCAGAATTGTCACACGTGCTTATAGATAGGAATTATGTCATAAAAAAAAGTACGGCTCAAATGTAACTAAAGTACCAAAATTATTCACATGATCTGAACAATTTCTTCGTGAAGCCACAAGTAGAAATTGTTGACACAAAAAGAATCAAACCTGCGTTCGAGAAAAATTAAGTGGTACTTTTCTAGTACTTTTGTTCGAAGAAAGTTCCTCATCAGCAAGACACACTTTAAACTTTTTTGATACCTTAGTCCTATTTCAGTAGTAGTTTTTTAGATAAATCCTATGAGCAATTGTAACAATCTTGAGAAAAAAATAAATAGAAAGGAATCTTCTAGTATTATTCTTATAAGAAAAGACCAATATAATGAAATAAGACAGATTTGTAATTTTTTGGTAGATACCAAATTTTACGGCGATACCACGCTGAAAACACCAGTTCCCGTTAGATCACTGAAGTTAAGCAGCGTTGGGCGCGGTTAGTACTTGGATGGGTGACCGTTCGGGGAATACTGCGTGTTGTTGACCCGTCGTGGGTGTGGTGGACCCACACTGGTAGTATTTATCCACCTAGAAACACTACCCGAATCGGGTAGTGAGGCAATGAACTTTCGAGTTCGAAATGCTAATCAATTTTTTTTTTTTTTTAGTCCTATTTCGGCAGCATACTTTTTTC
The DNA here is from genome assembly GCA_932178445.1 of Andricus quercusramuli. Taxonomy (NCBI): domain Eukaryota; kingdom Metazoa; phylum Arthropoda; class Insecta; order Hymenoptera; family Cynipidae; genus Andricus; species Andricus quercusramuli. The sequence goes on from CAKNXH010057871.1 coordinate 29,416, forward strand.
AGTGCAAACTCAATTTGTATTGTAGTATCATTGATCGTATCCATCGCTAACTATATAAACTTAGAACCGTTATATACTCCTAACGACACCTTTTCACAAGGATCAAATTCGTGAATCGTTATAAAAAATAATTTTTTTAACATTGAGTAACGAGTTCAATGTTCATAAGTTATTATTTAGTCTTTTCACATGCACTTCACTGGCCTCATACCTATACCAGTAACGAATATATTAACTTGATACGAACAAAAAATTCTGTTTCAAATTTAATCCCAATAAAAAAGGTATACCCTAAGCGGTCTAAAACGTAAACTAACTGCATAACTTGACAAAATGTCTATATTTAAAAAAGGTAATTGAGTCTAACGACGGACCTATGGAATTGAATTGCAGATGAAAGTATCGAATGAGAAGTTGTCGAGGAGAGGAAATTTTATTTGCTAGAAGACTTGGGCATCTAATAAATTTATTAGGCGAAGTCGACCACTCGGGATACTTACGAGTTGGAATTATTCACATCATGCCGGGGAGAAGCAACTCGGAACTCAATTATGCGAAACTACAACCGAATACCAATTTCACTCGGTGCTTATCGGTGTAATACACGCAGACTACGGAATAAGTCTGGTCGGTGTCGCCTCGGTGGACCGCGTTGAATTTCAATGCATGCTTCGGTGCATCATCCGGATCCTGGATGGCGTGGATCGATTGACAATTATCATCACAGCGGACGTGCCAGTCGTGCCAACACGGATACAAATTAACGGCGACATCCTTGGCGATTCGGTTCGAAAACCAAATACAGTTTCTGCTTTCTCTTGATATATATATATATATATAATTGAAAAAAAAGTTAAACAACCACCGCAGGGTACCACTAAGAGCAACTGCCATCTAAAAAGAAAATGTCAATAGCCCCCAGTAGAACCGCGATAAAATACACCTATGGCCACGTCTCACATCCGTGAGATGGGTGGTCACAGGGAACGACGAAATCACAACGACAGGCCGGCGAAAACCTCGTGTGTCTTGAGGACACGAAGCGACCCAAGGATGACAGCTTTCTGCATCCATCTCGCAAGTGCCTTGGCATATTTTTGGCACGCGGGTATGGCTTTAAGGTTACGAACCAGTGATAATTTAGCACCTCCGAGAGCACCTATCACAAGGACAATTACTCGTACCGAATATTTTGGGTACAGTCGTTGCAGCTCTCTTTTAAGGTCTTGATACCTCTCCTCTTTTTCTTTCTCCTTTGCAGTGATGTTGTATTCGGACGGAGCCGAGAATTCGATCACGAATATCGTTCGTTTCTCGAAGTCTTGGAGAACAATGTCAGGCCTCGAGTGCGCAACGGAGACTGCTGCCCGAAAATCGTAGTTCCAGAAAATCTGGCACTTCTCGTTTCGGACAATTGACTCTATATCCCTTGGAGCGTTCGGCAGGGCGGGGTCGCGACCAACACCGTAAGAGCGACAAAGGTGGTAATAAAGTACTCTTAGGGCCGCATTATGTCTATAGATATACGTTGTTCCTGCGTGGGTCGGACACCCCGATAGTATATGTTCTAGGTACTCAGCGTGTGCATGACACGCTCTGCACCTATCACTGGGAACTTCTTGACATAAAATGCGGGCGCGGTATGCTAAGGAGGAGATTACACCGTCCTGGCATGCGAAAATGAAGCCCTCTGTACCTGAATTGAGCCCTGATGATTTGAGGAAAGCAAAAGTTTGCTCCTTTGACAAGGACTGTTTTTCTACATTTCTGTGAAAGTTTCCGTGCATATACTTATCGAGTAGCTCTTGGTGAAATTTTCTAACCTCTGCTTTCTTTACTTCGGCTTTTAGACGTGAAGCATCTAGATGGAGTAATGCACTTTTCTCACTTCTGATGTTGAAATTCAGGCCAAGGGCCTCGGCAGCTTGCTCCGCGGCTTTGTAAAGGAACGCTCCTTCGCCAATCATCTCGTGGTTTCTGACCATCTTTAGGAGAGGATCTCTGCCATTCGCAACTATGTAAGCTGTACTTAAAACAATTCGGTTATGCAGACATTGGAGATTCAGAAGTCCGCGTCCGCCTTGACGGCGTGAAATGTATAATCGTGGAACTGACGAATTGATATGCAAGCTTTTATGCATATGCATGATCTTATGCGTGGTGACATCCAGGGCCTTAAGCTCGTTCTTCGTCCATTGAACCACCCCAAACGAGTAGAGTAGAACCGGGACGGCAAGCATGTTAGTCGCAGATACCTTGTTCAACGCCGACAGATTGGAAGACCAAATCTGTCTAAGAAGATGCTTGTATCTGCTTCGGAGAGACTCCTTCACTGATGTTACGTCCTGAATGCGGCTTTGAGGCACGCCCAGGTATGTATAGGTCTCTCCAGTGTTAAGATGTCTAATAACACTTATATCTACAAGCACAGGGTCCTTGGGAACGGCAGTAATCTTTCCTTTCTTCAAATGAATTTTGGCACACTTGTCCAAACTAAAGTCCATCCCAATCTCTCCTGTGTAGTTCTTGACGATATTTATAGCAGTTTGAAGTTTGCTTTTACCAGCGGCATAGATCTTCAGGTCATCCATATAAAATACATGAGTTACCTTATGCTCACGCTGATTAGTGTCGCCACAGAGGTATCCATGAGAATTTCGTAGTGCGAGAGATAGAGGCAGAAGTGTGATGCAAAAAAGCAAAGGGCTCATACTATCCCCTTGAAAGACGCCCCTCTGGAAGGTGACCTTGTTCGTCGTCAGACGATGTTTCCTAGATGAGATGGTAAATCTAGTTTTCCAAAGAGGCATCAGTCTCTCTATGCATCTCACTATGTGTGGATGTACCTTCAAGCTTTCCAACAGACAGATGATAAGTCTATGAGACATTATACATATATGGGTCTAACTCTAACAGACCCGGCGATTTTTCTATCAAATACTTTCAATTTTGGATTACACTGTCACAGAAAAACCTCAAGTTTTCTTATCTTGACTTCAGATAAGTGTTGTGTGCCTCAACCAAATAATCGTTTAATAAATGCTGAACAAACAAAAACGGTTAAATAATCAGTCAAAAGTTAATCGAATAAATTCAGTTAAAACAGCTAAAACAAATAAACGATCAAAACAAATAATCGGTTAAAGATTTAATCACCCGAAGTGCGAAGATGACTAAATATTTTACGATTGTGAACGTACTTATTTCCGCACTTCAGATGATTAATTCTTCAACCGATTATTTGTTTTGATCACTTATTTGTTTTAACTGTTTAAGCTGTAAATATTCGATTAACCTCTGGCAGGTTTAACCGTTTTTGTTTGTTTGGCATTTCTTAAAACGATTAATTGGTTGAAGCTCACAAAACGCCTTCAGATTGATCAGACAGCGGCTAAAAGTTGCTGTTAATTGTTTTAAGAAGCTATAAGATTTATCTGGCGGTGAATAAATTTTATTTTCGCGCGGACTAAACGTTACAATGAAACTGTCTGAAGTTAGAATGAAAAAAAGCTCGGGGTTTTTCTGTGGTGCAATTCAACTTTCATCACGAAAATTTCAAAACGCAAGACTTTTCGACAATAGAAAAAGCGGTATCAGCGGTCGTTTGAATTTCTATTTAAGTTTCCTTTGTTCGTGACTTTACTTAACCAAGAGAAATGTATACGATGTAAACTTACCACAACGACGGAGCCAGCGTCCGTCATATTGACTTGCCTCGCTCTATCAACCGTATTGGCCACCTGCTGTTGATGCTCTTGAGAGAGGAACGGTAAGATTTGAGCGATTACAGCGTTCAGCCTTTTTGCTATTTCTGCCTGTAATGAAAAGGTACAACAAAATTTTGAAATTGCGATTTACGATTTTACAATTGCAAGATAAAATTATTTTATGGGAATGGCCGTTTGCATATTGCAGGTTTTTTTATGTTAAAAATACCTCATTTCGCAGAAAAAGAAATAATATTGAATCAAGAAAATGTCGTTACTAATACCGACGATACAATATTTTCTTGATCTAAACAAATATTTCTTGCCTCAAGAAAATTTAATGGATTAATGAAACTTGATTCTCTTTATTCAAGTATATTTTCTTTCGAGATGTGACAAATTTTCTCTTTTTTTTCTCTTTTATATTACTTTCTCTAATGAGCCGATTACTCTGTTGTTTAGAAACATACTTCTCTCATTTTAACTACTTTTGAGCAATTACGTTACACAAATTGACTTTCTTGAGTATATGTTTTTTAAAAACTGATTTTTTAAAAACATATTTCTTTCTAAGTCCTCTAGTGCAATTTTGTTACACAATTTGGCTTTTTTAAGTTTATGTTTTTAAAAAATTTCCTTCTGAAAATTTTCTTGGAGCATGAAAATATTGTATCGTCCGTATTCATACCGATATTTTCTTTTGATTTAAAGCTAACTATTTTTTCATAAGATGATATACTTTTTAGAAACGAATTTAACTTGTCATAGGGCTGTTTGACTCTACAATAGCACATGAGGTGCACATCTGTGAACAAATGCAGGACTCCTCAGCATATTTATTTTTGTATCGAGTACTATATCTCACAAATGTGATACCAAGACGATCCTGTGGTGAGAAATGTAAGAGGGAAAAATAGAAATTTCGTTAGGACATTATTTTCAACCAAACCGCAGCCTCCTGTCAACGCTACGCGGAGATAATCTATTTTCGTCGAGCCTCCTAGGGCCTAGGCTTTAGGTTAGCAAGCTCGAAATAAACGCGTAGTCAGCAAGAATGAAACGGTACATGAATTTTCTCTACTTGGTCGTTAGAGTGTTCGACCACCGAAAAAAATAAGATGTAACAAAACTAACCGAATGAGAATTAGCAGCTGACGAAGCCAGGACAAGGTTGTTATCGCGTCAGGATGTGCTTGAAGTTCTGAACGTACAAATGAACGAATTTTTCCACTGATGACTTTGTAAACTATAAAAAGGGCTAAAATGCAGACTAGCGCTTAACCATACAAAAATGTTTTACTTCTACTGCAGCGCCATAATCTATCCTGGACTCGAACAGTTCCCCGATAATTTTCTACACGGGGCGCGGCAACAAAAAATAGAAGTATACCAAAGAAAAATGGAAAGAAAAACATTCATAGATTTAATTAACATTTTCATTGACAATTTTTCATTGCGCTCATATGTAGTTCTAACATTATTCAAGAAAGTCTGTGATCTTTCTGTCGAAATAGTTCCAAATGTCGGGTGCAGAACAATATTTTCCAAGATGTAACAGCGGCATCAAAAAATACATTAAAGGACAAATAATGAATTAACTTTTTTTATTGCATACTAATGATACTATATAAGTACGAGAAATACAGACTAAATATAAGAACTGGTATTATAAAAGAAACTAGCGTATGTGATGAGAACATAAAAATAGCTCGACACACGGAGAAAAAGGTCTAGTTGGGCCTACTAGATGAATCTAGTTACGCGCGTCTAGTAAATTTAAGGCAGAAGTTCCGTTACTCTTACTCGATGTCTTGTAAGTAGTCTAGTAGATTTGACCGATACGTCGTGTTATGGCAAATAGTGTCCATAACTAGACATCTAGTAGCGTGTTACCCCCCACTACTTTTTTACTCCCTTCGTCGCTCCCTCCCACACCCTTTACCAGCACTTTCTCTCCCTCAAGCCTGCTTCCTAATTTTCGGAGTCGTCACCTCCAGTTTCCTCCAGCCCCTTGCATTTCTGTGTCCCGTGCGTTATTCTGACCATTTTCAGAGCGGCAGGAAGCGAGAAGCGATGTGTTTTTATTTTTGTTTCTATTCGCGTGTATTAAAATAAGTGAATTCCGTGATGATACAGTGGATAATCTTTAGGCCTTGTGGAACCTTTTCTCTTACAAGGCTATATTTCAAGAAATGTAAACTATCTTTTTCTTCAGTGTAGCCGCCATGTTGTTCTGAACATAATGCTTCAGGCCGTGCGATTTCTTCTAATAATATAAAATCATGCCTTTGGACAGTGTTTAATAAACGAACTTCATTTTTATTGTGCTGTTTACATTTTGAAACCTGTCTTAAAGATCCTCAAAACATACTTATTTTCCTAGAAAAACTATTTCCCAACAGTATACGTCTGGTAAATTTTACCAGAAAACTAATAAGACTACCTAAACACGGAGATGTGAGCCTAACTCAGTGGTCGGCAAACTTTTTGCTCACTTTTCAGGTCTGGGCAGGCTGGACCCGGCTTAATTTTTTCTGCTACTTTCCGATCGGCTCACGGAGCTCAGTGCGGGTGCGCTCGCCCCGACGGGTGTCCTTTGTCCACAGGCAGGTCAAAGTAAGAAAATTTAAAAACTTTTAATTCTTCAACTAGCGATTTCAAAATAGTATAATCAGCATCTACAAATTTTTCCGATTCCAATGATATATTACTTGCCTAAGAAAGTTGAAAATTTGAAGGAGTTTGATATCAAAAAACTTCCGCTCAATATTCAATGTAATACTAAATGCTTCTCAAATTGTCAACCTTTATAGACAAATTACATATCGTTGAAATCGGAAAAATTCGCAGATTCCAAAAATATCATTTTCAAATCGCTAATTGAAAAATTAACGATTTTTACATTTTGTCAATTTGTTCTATTTTCCAACAAAGGACCCCTGAGAGAAGGGTCGGTCTGCCCAAGCTCTCAGGTACCTGCCCAGAAAGTAGGTCGTTGGGCAGCCCGGGCAGGGTAGCCTGCCCTGGGCAAGAGCGTGCCGACCACTGGCCTAACTCAACGTTTGCTTACTTTTACTAGACAGCTAGTTAGCACTACTATCCATGGAAATTTTCGCCGTACTAGATGTCTGGTAACGTTTACCAGACGTCTTGTAATTCTAACTAGACAGAGTTTAACTAGACTGTCTGGTGTGTTTAACTAGACAGCGTGTTGGTTCATATTTTACTAGACTGTCTAGTATGGCTAACCAGAATCCTTGTTACCCTAACTAGACATTTTTCTCCGTGCAGATAAAAAGTTCTGGAGCACTCTTCCTCTTATCAGTCATCATTCTGAACTTTACACCAAGATAAAAAATCACTCACTATTAAAGAGTTTCTCTCTTAGCTTTTTCTGAGCAATCTAACTTTTACCATCCGACTTTATGTTCAGTAAGAATGCGTCTTAGAAGACGCCTGAAAATTTACGTGGATGATATGAAAAAAAACTCAATAACAAACAACGCAAGTTTAATTTTTGTGTAAATAATTGTTCAGGCCTTACCTGTTTGTGCAACTCCATGTTGGATGTGTAAGCCATTTCGTAATACTGTAACAAATAAAAAATATAATTTTATCTTTTATCTAACACCTCTTTTTATCAAATTTACGTGTCAACTGTTTATATAATACAATATTAAGAAATACAATGTATCTTATCATAAAAAAATAGTAATATGTAGGGAAAAAATATTTGGGGGAACCTTTACCATGATAGCATGAGAATGACAGTACGAAAGAGTAACAACAAAAATTTCCTGGTAGGCTTTAATATCCTTTTATCATCCGTAAACTTTTTACCACGCTTGTCTATTCACGAAATGTTAGCCTGGCACAATCTTGACGCGTGTTGACGCAGTTTAGCCGCAGTCTTGACATTACCTAGGAGTTTGTTACAAATTTTAATATTATACGAAGACCGTTTACATTTTTTTTAGGTTCTAGGCGAAATAACTGTTTGAACGTAAACAAAAATTGCAAGCGTGAATCCAGGAAATAATAATTTTAACATAAATGACATGTGTATAATTTAACTTTTCGACTTCACATAATAGCCTCAACTTTTAACATTTTTAATTTTCACTCTTTGGCACCACGATCTCCACCCATGCTTAGACAAGCTTTAAAGTGACGAAGCTCAAAACAATTTAACCCAGCAGGTGTGAATTAATAAATGCGCTAAAATGACTGAATGTACTGTATTCATGATTGAAGATAATAAAGAATAAATATGTGGGCGTCCGTCTGAAAAGGGCCCTTATGGCCGGTTCTCGTTTAGGAGATATTCGGGTTTTTCTAGGTTGAGGTCAAAATTATTATTTTTGGGTGAAAGTAAAGGATGATACTAGGACCTATAGTGAATTAATTTGTACTATGCTAATATCCAGATAGTAAAAGGAAGTTAGGTATATTTCATGTTCAATGAAAAAATATAACATACAAATTTAATACAACATTCCAAGCCAATTCAACAATTTTAAACTGAAGCTGTCGAAATTGAAAACTTTCAAATATAAACATTTAAAACTAAAAAAATTGACATATTTAATTGAGGAAAATCAAATTTGAACGATTCTAAGTAAACATACAATGATACAAATTTGCAAGCATCAACTTTGTAAATTACATTTTTTTTTTATTTATACCATTAAGCCATTTCCCTTTCGGGGTAGGCGTGACACTACCCGATTCGGGTAGTGTTTCTAGGTGGATTATTTACTACTAGTGTAGTGTGGGCTCACCACACCCATTAATTTTAACATATTAATTTATAGCTGATTTATTCTGTTTGAGAACGTAGTGATGACCTGCTGCATGAGATTCACTCACAGCATATAAACAATTCACGCGATAACATATAAATATAAAGAGTTAGGAAACTATTCGTTTGGCCAAAGTGTCATGAAACTTGATTACAACCCTAGTTATACCATTCCTAGTTTATGGAAAGAATATGTCGACTCCTTGGCACTCTTTTTCCTATTTGTATGGACATTAAACTAGATAGATATACACGATAATATACCTTGTAAATCTTCCATTAATTTGCGTTACTATTATTCTCCTATTTCTCACTAGTCCCGTTATTCTTATACTTCTGACATGGTAAAAAATCCCCCAAACGTTTTTTTGTGTGGTCCTGATGGGCGGGGGGGGGGGGAGGACAGAATAAAATTAAGAAATACATCACAGTAAATCCCAGTGATATTATTTCTCTGAAAAGTTAGATCAAAATGTTGCAAACAATTGACAACTACAATTATACGACGATGGATAATTTTTATCTGCCTCGTGATAAAAATTATCTGCCGTTATATATATATATATATATACACTTTAATTTTTAATTGTAGAAATCTTAAATCTTAATTGTATAGAGGGAAGAATTGTAAAAGGCTGTAAAGGTCATACAAGGAATAAAGCATTATCTATCTATCTATACACTTTAATTTTTGAGATAAATGGACGCTATAGGGCTTAAAATTTTCGTCGAAGCTTCTACTTTTTAGTGCCTTATGGAACTTTATGATTTTCGAAATGGCGGACCAACAATGGCCGTCACAAGAAAAAAACTGCTGAATCTAATCTCTTATTTTTTATATGATTCTTACAAAAACATAATTTTTACTCTTGAAATTCACTTTTCAAGTGTTTTTGGGGTCGCTGATTACGAATTTTCTACCAGTTCGAAAACTTTCAACATGGCGAATCCAAGATGGTCGCTGAAATGTGTAAGAATCATTTTGTGTCATATAAGTACAAGTTAGGTATGCAATAAAGGGTTTTCGTGGTCGCTGATTACGAATTTTGTATTAGTTTAAAAAAATTTCAAGATGGCGAATGCAATATGGCCGCTGAAGAGTGTAACAATCATCTTATGTCATAAAAGTACGAGTTGCATATGCAATAAAGGGTTTTCGGGATCGCTGACTTCTAATTCAAGCTGTCATACATATTGTAGTGCTATGAACAGTATCCAGAAGATATAGCATTGATATATGTGTTTATGTGCCGTCGACATTAGCGTTACCCAATGTGCACCACGATCAGGTTGCGCAATCGGTCTTGTACATCACTTGGCCCTGAAAAGGGCCGTTTTATATATTTGCTGTTTCTTATCTGATGGAACAAAATGGTCAATGTACGAAGAAAGTAAAAACAATCAGATATATATATATATATATATATATATATTATAAATAATAGAATATAGAGGGAGGGCATTGGAAGTGTTTAAGGTCTGTGATATAAAAGTGAAGTACGATCTTGCATTATGGTCTATATAGAATATTTTCGCACTTAATCTGTTCAATATGCAGTTTACACTGAGAAAAATGGATTGCACCATATTAATCTTGGATTAAATCCTTTTGGGACAGCAATCTGCAGATATTGAGCCGTAACATCTAAATATTAAGTTTTATAATTCAGGATGTTAAAAATTAACATCCAGCTTGTACGGCTTGATATCTATTATACATTGCTGTACAAAATTTTAAATACAAGATCATAAACGATATAATCCACTTTTCTCAGTGTATTAATTTTTTTAAAGAGATATTTGTATGTTATTATCTATTAAAGGAAATTAGGTCAGGATTATGTATAAGTTATCATAATTAATTATGACAACTAAGATATTTTTTAAATTTGATTAATTTCTAATTGTGAAATGAAAAACATGGAAATCAAATAAGCGGCGAAACGTGCTCAAAAACTTTCTTTTGCTAAATCTGGGGCTAAATTTAAATGTTTGGTCGATTCGCTGGCTCGTGAATTTTAGAAGAACTACTGTTTGGCCCTGTTTGAAAGGTGGCAGCAGCGGGATGCACTCAACAACTCGCTTCACAGAAAAAACTGAGGGTTCGGTGATGTTGCGGCTCAAGTGAAAGTTGGTATCACTTAGACTCCAACAGAACTCTTGTTTAGGGTTCCTTTTTAGTTCGTTGATATCCGATAGATGACTATTCATATATTCAACTGCGCATGTGCCGAAAAGCGCGGGCCTATTTGAAATCAATAAGTACTATGAATAATTATACAGATAAATTCCAACAAACACGTTGTATTCTTTTTAAAAATAAATTAAATTGAATAACAGAAATACCTAACTTCATAAAAAATAGAATATTGACGTAATACTGCAAGAGTATGTTATATAATTTTAAATAGTACCGCGCTGTTTTGGTACATGCGCAGTTGAAAACGTCGCATTTTCAACATAACCTTTGTTATAAACAGTCATATTTTATGTGCACTACCTTCCTTTCAAGAACACAGAAAAAACTAAGTGTAAACTTTACCCGGAATTTGGGGTAAAGATTACCTGCAACAAAAATTACCCCCCGTGGGTAAACTTTACCCGCACATCTAGGGTATTATTCTGCGTTTACCTACGTTCGGGAGTAATTCTCATTGTTCACCCTGAAGGCCTTGTAAATGTCATATTGAACTTTTGACAATTGAGCGGTTGGGTGCAAGAACGGCCTACTTGCATTTTCCGTAAGGTTGAAAGTCGAGTCCAGTCTAGTCACGTGACTAGCTACTCGCGAGATAAAACAGTGCGATACGAGATGACAGCCGAATGGAAATACGAATCCGAATCCAAAATCGAAATCTTAATTCGTAAACACAAAAGTTGGGTTAGGAGTAGAAGAGTCAAGTGTTGGAACGTCATGAAAGTTTATG
>CAKNXH010057871.1:71595-97099 GCA_932178445.1 Andricus quercusramuli
CACACACACACACACACACACACACCCACACACACACACACACACACACACACACACACACACACACACACACACACACACACACACACACACACACACACACACACACACACACACACACACACACACAAGAACTCCAATATAAGGCCAGTTTCGGGGGTTGCCTCGCAGTGGCCGTGGCACTAAATTCTTCGTTGGACGAATGGTGCGTGGTGGTCGACGCATTCTTGACACTGCTTGTGCGCTGAGAAACTGCGTGCGCCAGCAGTTCTGGGATGAACTGAATCAGTCGGCCTTATATTGGAGTTCTTGTGTATATACATACAGGGTGTCCCAGACTCAGGTGTCCGGACTTATATAGGTATATGATCATAAAAAAAATCAATCGAAAATTCCTTTTCCAAAAATTAGCGTGTGAGCCCTGAGGTGGGGTTAGCGAGGGGAGAACAGCAGTCACTACACAACGTTGGACTCTCGCTCCCGTAAACACGACTGTTTATACCGCGCTTCTGATTGGAATATACAACCAAAACGCTTGAAAAGAATAGTTTAAAGTTTGCTTATAGAGCCGTAACAATCCAGCTAATTAGAACGAGAGGAATCTTGCCAATATCAAGTTACTTCAAATGTACCTCATCTTTTCAAAATTTTTGAATAGAATACCTTAATTTTCCTATTTACAATGTACAAGAAACATTTATATTAGTAATTTCCGATAGATGCATGGCAACGTATTGCTCATTTCCGAAACGTACGGTAACGCTGCAAAAACATGATATTGTACCTTTCAAATGTTGATATTGTAATGTTGCCTCAAATGTATTGCAAACAAAAGTGGTGCTTATACACTACATTGAAATCTCGTGCGCATGTTGTATGCACTGAACATGTTCAAGGTCCATGCAAAATAAAATTATAAATGTATTGCAGAGACGTGAAGCTGCTAATTGGACGATCGAATCTCTTACTCTATGGTTAAACGCTCGTAGGAAAATATAGGCGGAACATTGTCTCTACAATGCTCCGATTCACACACTATTTGCACAATGGAGATTTATAATACGCGCCAATTACACGTAACACGGTTCGCTCATTGCGCGGCGTAATTCATATTGTAAATGCATATTGCGGTCTCTGTGGGAAGCATGGCGAGTGAGTAGCCCTCGAATTTAGTATCGTACTCAACTCGATTTCAATTTTACCGTAATTCCGCTGCGCTGCTTCCATAAAGCTACACGGATCTATGATGCCAAAGACAATTAGGACCCGGGTGAATTGATACTGGTGAGGGTTAATAGGCCTTGGAGGTTGCAATTTGTTAAATAAAAAGAAAATAATTAAAACATGTTAAAGTAAAAAACGGTTTAAAAAAAGACAGAGTAAATTACTTGAAGTAAATTATCCTGTTGTTTTGTTTCCTTGTTTGAGGAATAAACGATAAAAAAGGAGATTTTTTTCCGAAAATATGGAACTAAAGAGGATTTTATTCATTATTAAAAACGTTTGACATCATATGATTATCTCGTAACTTGTACGAAAGTACCCTCTAACTAACAGAGTAGCGCCTTTTCTTAGCAACTTTTACACACTCAGAAAAAAACGTCTTGCACAAAAAAACTCTTTTCTTGAATATAAATGAAAATTTGGTTGAATGAAAAAATTTTGTTTGATTCAACACAATATTTAAATGACCCAATCAATTGTTTGGTTGGACCAACCAAATCATATTTTATAGATGAAACAATACAAATTTTGTTGATTCAACCAAATCGTTTTCTGATTGAACATACTATACCAGTTTACCTATAGTCATTTATGTATTAAAATTTTTAGCTACCTTCGATAAAATTGTTGAACACCTCAGCTTTTTCAACTGATAAAAATGCATCAGAAAAATTTCAAGAAGATGAAAGATTGAAAAAAGATAAACAGTAGAATTGAAAAATGCTCATATTATCAAAAAAAAAATGAGAAAGCTCATTTTTATCTCAGGCTTAAGATGGTTACAGCCAAATATGTGAAATAGGTCGAAGGCATTTTTGTGAGAGTTGGATTTTTCAATAATCTACAGTTCTACGCACATTCTACACGGGTCTGTCCCGATATAATATATCATTAGAGTAGCCACTATGCCTAATTTGACATATTGGGCACATCCTGTTATTTTACCCCACCATCCAAAGACTGGGTTGCAGTCAAGTGCCTGATAGTGGGACCTACAGCTTTAGGTAGGATCTGAACCACCAGAACCTCGGTAAAAGTAATAAATAGAAAAATTTCCAGAGGTACCGGTTCAGGGATTTAACCCCGAACCTCTAACGTGAAGTTCATGCCATTATAACCATTAGGCGTAACTCGTTCTACTTGCTTAAATATATTTTTATCAGTTAAATATCAGTAAAATATTAATTAGACATTTATCAGTTTTGGTTTCTTACTCTTGTCCATTTTTGTCTCTGTATTATTTTCAGTACAGGATGCCGAGTTCTTCAAAGTATTTTTCTATACGTAAGTTATAAACAAAAATAATGTGAAAGAAAACACAAAAATGATTATTTGAAAAACCTATACTATTCCGTTCTTGTTTTCCTAAGACGTTAACATTGTTTTTCTAATGTACATTTTTATCAGTTTAAACGTTTAGGAAAATAACAAAATTATAAAGATAAGAATTTTTTCAAGTATGCAGTTTTCAAACATGTAAATCCAAGCCATAAAACAACAGCTCTAAATTGATTATACTTTTTTTGGGGTCTAATACGCTACTTTATTGCGTATTGTTTTCGACTTCAGAAATTTTGAATGTTTACGTCTTTTTATGTTTTCTAGAGAAAGGCATTTTTTTAAATACATATTCCAATTTTTAGAAGTCAACTTTTGAGAGAATAGGATATTTTTCACTTTCAACTATATAGAATTCACTTATCTTTTGAGTTTAGTTTCTCAATTGACTGATTAACCATTTCTTGGCTTTTGATGTAATTCAAATCAACAAAATTATCAAATAAATCGTGTAGTAAATACTTAAAATTAGTTAAAATCGGTACCATCGAAAAGAATCTTTGTAAAAGCATCGCGTTTTGACTTTTGACCCCCATTTACTAAAAAAATCATGTCAGTGCGGATAGTGATATGAGTATTTGAGTTGCATACTCCTGTAGGATACCTCTGTGACTTTGACAACAGCGCCATCTGACACGCGAACTATTGGGTATCTGGAAGTTATTTGGGCAATGTTTATGAAAAAAAGCAGTGAATATCAATTCATTTCGATCAAAAATGTTAATCTTTTGTTTCAAATTAATTTTTTACTATAAGATTTTTCGTTAATATTGAATTGAAATTCAAATTCCTTCCCAATAGTTCCAAATTGGTGGCGCTGTCGTAGCTACCCAACAGGCGTATTGCTGAAGCTGCTATCGCACCTCGATCGAATTTGCCAGAAAAATTTGGCTTTTCAATTGTTCAGCTGAGCAGAAAATTGTTTGCCAGCACCGGTAAATTGACGATTTTAAATTAAATAGAAGGAGGAAAATTGTAACAGATTTTATATACAATTATACAAAATGACTTCCGTCGAAAAGGTTGTTTATTGTAACTGTAATTAGGGGCCGTCCATATACCACATCGACAGTGTAGATGGGGGGGGGGGGGCAAAAGTCTGCGAGGAAGGTCGGGCGGGTCTACTTAAACTCCACGTGGACTCGCGTTCTCCCACATCTGCGGATTTATTTAAGAAAGACATGAAAAACTAAGAAAATGTTCACGCCTTTATGTTTGTACTTCTTACCATTTTATAATTTCAAGAAAACCCGAACTTTCAGTAAATTTACCGCATCTTTTGGCTCCCTAGCTTATTACCAAGAATATCCATATTTTCATACAACATGAAATAATCTCGGAAATAATTCTACGTGGACAGATGAGCCAAAGGAGATCAAAAAGTGGTAAAAAATTGTTCACGTGGTATATGGACGGCCCATTAATCTCTTTTTTCCTTTGGCTTATCGATACTATTTTACGGCCGAGCTTAATCGAACCACGAACTGTTTTTAATAACGTTAAATACCTTTAAAAATGAGAAATGAAAACCGAATATTGTGACGAATCTATTTTAATTGGTAGAAAGAAGAGTAAAAATCAAATGTACCGAATGTGGATTTATGAAGAAAATTTATCATTCGTTGAATTTGTATATAACTTCTGCAATAATTATTGGAATCAAATTGATTTACTGGTAGTGAAAGTCCCTTCTGTGATAAGTTGAGTATAAACTCTGAATGTCACTTTTGAAACCACAGAATACTTTTTTGACTTCTTTTTTTCTATAGATAAAAGAGACTTGTGGTCACGTAAGTAGCATTGATAAAGCGATGCGGAAAACCGCTAGAACGGATCGAGTGATCTCGAAAGTGGGAATGTTCACCGATGATCTGCATTTTTTTTATAGCGAGCAGATGAGCAGGGCATCGAGCGTCTTCGCTTCGTCACTCATTACTCACGGTGCTTGACCGAGTTGACACAAGGCTCTGTTATTGGCGCGCTGGAGTCCCGCCAGTTCTGCTGTACAAATATTATTTCTGTCATGTGGGCAAATAGCTTTATTGATCATGACGAAATTCAAAGCGGAAATTTTCTACGCCCAACTGATTACCAGTATTACACACTTCGTTCTAAAACATAATTTAAATACGTTTTTTCAATTTCGAATTGGAATCAATATTTTCAGTCGAAGAAACTTTAAGCTGACTATTATTATGGGAAATAAATATCTGCATCTAAAGCCACTTTTATGAAAAGGATCATTGAGGCTTGAGAGAATTTCTAAACTTTGAAGAAGAAAAAACCGGTGAAAGGAAGGTTTCAGGATGAAAAGAAAAATGCAGACAGGGCAACCTTCAGGACAATCGAAGTGGAGAGACCGACGACAATGATCTGTAAACAAGAGATGATGCCCGACCAACCGGATCCTGGACCAGGTCACTTTTTCGAAGGTCTCAAAGATCGCACCTGTATGTACATTCTCCGCACTATAGCTCCTAAACTCTAAAGTGCTAATAGGATTATCGGATTGCTTTTTTATACAAAGTGAAGGGTGCCAGTTTACTCATCCAAATCTAATTCCTTTAAATTTATTTTATCTAAACTTACAACCCACTTTGTTCAAGCAGCTTTTTAATTTAAAGATTACACAAAATTAATACAGGAGTTAAAAGCTGGTTTTGTATTAAATTGAACGCTTGGGTAATTTAGCTTTAACAATTTCATTAGAATCCTCTGCATACTTGTGTTTACGTTCGCACGAAATTTTGCGAACGCACCAAATGTTGTTTTTGTCATTGTCAATGAAGGAAAAATTCCGAACCCTGTTTCGTACCCTAACACGTATTTGCAAGAAAATTAAATATACATGCAAAATAAATAATAAAGAAAGCGCAGTTGCATCCGAGAAAGGAGTTTACTTATACTTTATCGAGGGTCTATCAAAATCATTGATTTTCGTATAAACATCGAATTTTTTTATTTCTACTAAAATAAAATGAAAATTTAGCTATTTAGTTTTACAGTTAACCTTCACAAAACAAAAGAAAAAAAAATATTTTTTAAATGTAGTCTACCCATATCTGGAAAGTACATAGCGCGAGGTTTTACTATTCGCAAAATTTGCTTGTTATCTTTTACTTTTTTCCAATCGATTGCACCTTGACCTCAATAATTTTTCCTTCGCCTTTAAATATATATTTTAGTGCAGCTAACAATAAATGTAGATAACGAAAAACCGGTAATATTGTTGTGCGTTCAGTTCTTAAAAGAATGATAAAAAATTAGAGCGATTTAAGAAATGTAACATGACACAGAAGCAAACAATAAATTTGTGTTTTCACACTCATAAAAATATTTGCAAAACTTCACGCAACAGTAAACAGTCTGCAAAATATTGCTCACTTTTATTCGTTGGTCTTTGATGAAGTATCGACTCTTTCCAGTGGCGTAGCTGGGAAGGGTACCCTCAAAAACTTCTGTCTGGATGAAATAACTTTCTATTAGAATCATATTATTTAATTTTTAGACAAACAGATCTTGTGGCTCGTGCAATCTCAAAATGTGATATACAACAAATTTCTCTTGAAAATGTGTATATTTCAGTGCAACATATAGTGCATACATATTAGTTTTTATTATTTATTTTAATTATAGTACATACAATTTCTCTCAATAACTATTGATTTCGAATTAAAGCTACTTGTATATCTTCAACACAAAATAGCTGAAGAAAATTGTAGTAACGCTATTCGTGCGCAATTAAAGCAAAAAAAACCATTGCAATATAAAGTAGAGAATCAAATAAAATCATTAAAGAAAGCAAAACATTAAAAATCGAGAATCAATACGATTAATGAGGGGAGAAATGCTCTTTCTGACACACAGCGGTACGAGATCAATATCGTCGTAAATCTGCATAATAAACGTTAATTTCTTGTGCCGCAGTCATCTGATTAATAGGCGAGGTGAGAGGTAACTGTTGCAATAATAATCAAGCAAATATTGCCAGTTAACATGAAGTCATGCACAAATGCACACGACGATAAACAATGAGCGATCATCGATACTGCCGACAACAAAACATTAATTACTAAGATTCAATTGACATTTTGATGACGCTACTTAGTTGGCGTTATGACTGCCACTATACATATAGATAGTATACAAACGACATTTGATGTTTGATTGTCACAACCGATTCGTTGCCTTAAAAGGGTTTAGCAAAATAAAATTTATTGTCAAATCCATGAATAAGTGCATCAAGCAACGTCTTTATTTTATCGCTCACCCCCTACTCGGAGGGCTGATTAGTAAAAAATTATGACCCGGAGAGGAAAAATTCATACCATCATTCTTATTGTAAATTGTACACTGTTAAAAAAATCTGATCGAAATTTAATATACATATGTGAGTAAAGTCATTTGCATATACCGTAAATTAATTTTAATATACCACCATGTTGTAAAATTAGTATACAATATACATGCATATTACAGTCGGTAAAACAGAGGTCTTTGATGCCTTCAGATCTTGTCAAATATTAAAAAATAAAATGATAACCTTCAATTCGTCGCCTACATTTCTACTTACGAATAAAGTGCAACGTACGGGTGGAATTTTTTTTAAAACTTGCTGTGAATGTTCGAATTTTAAAGTGAGTACAGGTGATTGGGGGTTATAGGTATCTTA
This sequence comes from Andricus quercusramuli, assembly GCA_932178445.1. Classification (NCBI taxonomy): domain Eukaryota; kingdom Metazoa; phylum Arthropoda; class Insecta; order Hymenoptera; family Cynipidae; genus Andricus; species Andricus quercusramuli. The sequence continues at coordinate 78,830 of CAKNXH010057871.1, forward strand.
ATTATTTGTTTCACCCTTAAAGTTATTCCCTCTCTGTGATAAAATAAATATTGAGGGGGTCGCTGAAGACCCCAGCAGAAATTTCTTGATTGTAACAAGGATTTTTAATATTTTTTCACGAAATTTTTTTTGGATATACTTTTTTATATCCTATATAAGATAAAGCTAGTTAATATATATATTTTTGATTTAAATATATTTAAAAAATTGAAAACTAAAATAAAAATGGATAAAATGACTCACGATTAAAAAAAGGCTGGGTATACAAGACCCCAGGGATAACTTTAAAGGTTAATTGAAATTTTCTCTTAAAAACCAGTGTAATTTATATTTATCCAGGAGGAAATATTATGTTTGATTATTTATAATTGAAAATTGCTACCAAATTGTTTTTAATTTGTGTAAAGTGCAAATATCCGACTTTTCTGATGAATGATCAATATGCGGTATATGAAACTTAATAACAGCTTGTTTGCTTCTTTTAACTCTAAATTTGAAAAAATAATATAGTCTCAGTACGAAGATGGCACAATTTACTGCCATACCTGCACCGAAAGAACATACTTACTTTTCTCGTATCATCTCGTCTCACGTTACGTTAGTATGGGTTATTTCAAACTATGACATCACGCATTCATACTTATCTAGTGTAGAGGTAGCGCTATACAAAAACGTATAATACCATGCATTTGAAGTCTAAATTGTATCCTCTGAAAGGAACAACGACACGCGTTTAATGTACAAACGAGCTAATGCCTTGAACGCATGGGGACCATACTATTTTAGTATGGATCACAAGCGTTCGGAGTAAGATTACGCACGCTCATCACACTCATTCACTCGTTGCTCACCTTACTATAATAGTATGGAGTTTTAGAGTTTCGCGTATGAGACCTGTCATGCGTTGAATTCTACGCTGTTGTACGTTAAAAGCATGTCAGGTGTAAAAATTCATGAAGAACAAGTAGGAGCGCAGTGATACTTTTCCATGGATATTGTCTGAATTTTCAGTACGAACTTTAAGCTATGAATGCTCAAAATTCATACCGTCTTAGCATGAATAGGCCTAGCCTCAAATTCATGAATTTCTCGTACATAAAACGTAAATATGTTCTCTCGGTGTGTTGAGATACACATGGATGGAATAGAAATTTTGCCTTTTTGCGAGATAGTGAAAAATATTTCCGACATATAGTAAACTTAACTGAAAACGCCTACGTGTCATGAAACTAAAATTAACGGCTGATTTTTTTCTGTGAGAGCTTTCGTTTTGGGCTTAAAATACCGGGAATTTGTCCGGCTATCTGTACTGCCGTCCAAACTAAAGAGATACATAAGTGACATTTTTTATGAAAAATGAATTTTTGGTATCGTTGGCATCGTGGGGTGAATCGCTACAACTATATACTTATCACCTTAAGGCTTAATACATTTATTAACCATTTTTTTTTACAAAAATCTGTGAAACCTTTTTTCTTAATTTCGGCACTTCGTACAACACGTTTAAGTTATTGTTTGTGAAAAACTGTAGCGATTCGCCCCAATTGACGGTACATACTACAAAAATACTTCCATTATTTCTACTAGTTACTATTTCTACCAGTAATCCATTATCTGCGTGTGAGGTTGCAAAGTTAGTTAATATAGATTCAAACTCATTTGGAAGTTATTATTAAAAAGCAACAGTGAGAACCCTCCACCTACCCACCATTCAGTAGCCCCCCCCCCCCCAATTCTCGACTTAGATCTTAGAATATTAAATTAGAAAATTAAAATTAAATTGGTCTCTTACAGGAAACGGTTCACGTTTACTTTACCGTATACATTCCATTATTGGCAGAGTCTAAAAACATCCGAACAGTCCATACTTTTCTAACACAACGGTCAATTCTAAACGTCCGGACGTATATACACTTCCTAAAATGGCGATAAATCGACTTCACGTTTATCCAACTCGAGGTCCAACTTGAAATCACTTTTTATCTCGCTTTTTTGTACAGCTTTGCTTATGATTCGAACCATATACGTAGTGATGTGTATACCCGATATATAGTAGACGTTTATTATCCACCATAATTTATAATAGGCAATTTTTACGTGTACCGAATAAGTATGGCTATTCGTACCGAAATTTCAGTACGAATAGTAGCCACGGCATTTATAATAATTGATATGCAAAAATGCAAAATTTTCTTTAAATACACTTGCAGAATCGGGAGTATGCACAAATACGAATTTGTACTAATATTTATTTGTATTTACTAAAGAATTAAAGAATAACACCATTGCAGCAATATTTAGTGTTACACAAAATGTTTCGCCAAAATTTTAATTTCGTAATAAGCATAATTTGAAAATATTTCTGATTATTATCACAGTTTTGCAAAAAAAAGGATACCGGTAACCGATACAATTTTCTCGCGATTTCAAGTCTACCGCATTAGATACATAGAAGTAGTAGATCACTGCGATAATATTGAAGGCTTTTAAGGAAATCAAATTTGGGGAGTTATGACTTCTGTTCATTTACGAAGTTCATACACATCATTTTACTAATTACTTATTTTATAATGTGGATAGGATTGTGCGTAGTGAAGAATCTTCAGGGGCTGATAGCAAACGCGGAGTAAAAAAGTCGTCAGAGCAAAAATGAGTTAAGAAAGTTGCGTAATTATAACATAACCTCGAATATAACAAAACAATATAATAGAATGTTAGATTAGAATATAATCTATCGTACTATTATATCCTTATATTATAATACGCCGTACAATCCTCGTTATTCTTGTTTCCGTTTAACTCGTTTTTGATCCGACTTTTTTACTCTGCTTTTGCTATCAGCCCCTAAGGTATGAACATAAGACACTAAAAATTAAATTTCAACTTGAAATACACAGTTTTAAGATATAAAAATCATTACCGGGTGTCGAGCAGCAGCTGCTACGGCTGCGGCTTGGGCACTCGGATACATCCTTCTGAAGAAATTGAAATTTTCCGTTGTAATTTTATGTAATTCCGATTTCCAGCTAAAAAAGCGTATCCTAAGTTCCACAGCACATCACAGCCGGCACACACATTGTAAGCATGACACCATTATATCACTTTTGAAATTTTTTTTGGATTAAAAATCGCTTATCCACAACACTATCACAAATTATTTATAGGATAAATCCTGGTTGGTAGCAGCAGTAAAAGATATTTGGTTCATTGGACTTGAGGCACAAAAACTTTGCAATTAACTCTCGTGTAAACATGAACGCGTAAACCCGACGAACAATACACCCTCGACAACGGTCGGGTAGCAACTAATCATCCCCAGAGCCAGCCGGGCAGCGGGGGAAGGCCCGCTATAGTGCTATACAGTCTATACACGAAGCCGCTCCCCCACCAGTTACTTCGCACCACGTGGTTTCTCATTCACTGTCCCTTTTCCCCCAACGGACCATGGCTCTGGTGGAAGTCTTCCGTTCCTTTTTCGCGCCCGTGCCCCCTCTTTCAATGTACTGCGTTATTTTTTCAGAGTCGGCTCGAGAGCTGTCATAGCCCCAGGTTTTAAATTTAAAGTGTAAACTTGAAACTTGGGGAAACTGTTGTCTGAACTCTGAAGTTAATAAACAGATTTGTTAGCTACTATTTAGCAAATTGCGTCATTAAGAATAGTGAACATTGTTCAAATTGTTGCTCAGTACCTAATTATTTCTTTGGTAGAGCTATTCAGGGTAAACGTCCCAGTAATCGTGACCTTAGTCCCAGTAATCGTGATGTCTTTTTTCTTGCTTTTTATTTGAATTAATGTAATTTCTATTTGCTATTATAAAATGCTGAAAATGAGTGAGTTTTATCATTAAATGTTACTTTTAACACATTTTTCTAAAAAAATTCAAACTATAACCAAGTTCCACGATTACTGGGACAGTAACCTTAATTGTTTTTAGAAAGTTATATTCAAACATGAAGTATGCTAAAATAACTCATTTCGAATATGGATATATTTCATCTAGTAGGGTAAGGAGGGGCAGCGCCGACCAGTTAACAGTCAATGACTTTTTTAAAGTTAATAAGATGTGGAATTTATCCACTTTTTTTTCATTTCGAGTCCTAAATTATTGTATATCATATTCCTATAAGTATTAATTACATTAATGAAACAATGATTTAATAATTCAATTATTTCCAACAAGCTGTATTTCGTCGGCTTTGTCCCACACCTGAGGGCAAAGCCAACCGCAGCTTTTTATGAAAATCAAAACATCTGAAGATGGCAAAACATAATGGTTCGCTCACGGGTACCCTCAATGGCCTTCAAGCTATATCGGGACTCTCCAAACCATAAACATTCAGGGCTGTATGAACCATTTCTGTTAAAGTTTTGTCCCAAAAAAAATATTTTCTTGGTATTTTCGCCGTTTTGGTTTTAGATCATAATGAAAGTGACAATTCTTGTGCTCGAAAATCAAACTCTATGAAAGTACCGATTTTTAAGAATGTACGTGATAGTGTGGTTCTTATTTATAGTTGGTGGATTTTTTTTCTCGAATATCTCTGCTCTCACCCTCCAGTTTTGTTTGAATGCCCAAAAAAAATCTTCAAATTTGAGCAAAAGCTGTTAATATTTAGGGGTCACGCAAAAACCATGAAGTTTCCCATTGATTTAACATGGGAAAAAGTCAGCTTTTTGTAAATCTAATATTTGAACCTGATAATATGTTACAAATAATTCCGCGTTTGAGTGTATTGTTCAGAATTTGTAAGAGAATAAGAATCAATCCTAAATTTTCAGGTTGAATAATTTTAAGCCACTTTCATTGGTCCCCAAAGAAAATCCCATAAGTGACAAATGTGAATTTTACGTAATATTGTTGACGCTTTTTAAAGGTTTTTTTTTTCACATAAATAATCATTGATCAGCAAATTAAGAATACCCAGTCATTTTTGAACTAATATTCAACTGTTTAAACAATTTAAATTTCTTTAAATATTTGTTTTTCAGCTAACTCGCGAAATGAACGTATTTTCTAGCAGGAGAAACATTTTCTAACTAAATTTTCGACAAATTTTAATATTTTCAAGTACTAATTTGTTTATCATGAATACTCGTAGATATTTGAACAAATTAAAATTTCTTAAACAATTTTTTTGTTTACATTTTTTTGTTGCTATTTTTCGAAAGATTGACATATTTTTATGTTTTACTTTGCTTTTTAAGAATACTCTTAAATGTTTAAACAAATTCAAATTTTTTGAACAATTGAATATTAGTTAAGAAATGACTGGGTATTCTCAGCGATATCATATTTCCGTAAAATGGACTGTTTGTAACCACCGGATTTCACTTCATTCAACAGCTCGTATTTCTCTTGAAAAGATAATCGCTTCCTCTTATTTTCCTTCAACACTTGTTTACCTTAAACTAAACACTGAAGCGAATTTACTGCGACATATTTGCAACTGACAAAATGACTGAAGCAGACGACACGATTAACCGCGGGGGATACTGCCCGCTTTTTTCATACACTCCTGCGTTGTTGCGGAGTTGCTCCGCTGACCTAGCTCTCGCCCCCTTGGACCCCCTTGTCTGTTAAATCGGGAACTGCTAAATAGGGTCTCTAGTGTACTGGAAAAATTACCTTAAAACATTTCTAGCAAGAAGAATAAGTTATTTTTAATAAAAATAGTGATAGCTGTGATATAACCGCTTATGCGTTGACATTGCACTAGAGACCGGACTACGCGCAAAGGTTTCTACCATACCAATACAAAACACCCGCTCTACCGACCGGATTAAAAATAATATTTAATAGTTTCTTGCATGTAGTCCAGAAGATAAGTGGCTGTTCTACATTACCAATCACTTATCGACAAAACTTATGATACGTTTATAACCTAGGCACGTGTAAAATATTATTTTCGGTGGACTTGCCCCACTGGTGAGGCCTCAATTATTTACAACATTTAATATACTTTGGACCTGAATTACGTTCAATTATTATAATCGCATAATGTGATATTATTTTATCTGTCAAAATATCAAGTTTTCATACTGTAAGTATTGCCATTAATGTTGAAAACTTTATATTTCTGCCAGCGAATCTTCCATTCTTTCGTTGTCAAAACTGTTTTCTGCATAATTTTTCTTTTAAATCGTTAATTTTTAAAATTTTAGTACGTAACACTATCTCTATGATAAAATAGATTTATTTAATGCAAAGTAATATTAAAATTGTTAAATAATAGCGATGTTATAAGCAAAGTCGCCTTAGCCCCACCGGTCGGCGCTGCCCCTCCTTACCCTACTCTCAGAAAACGTTATCTTGAATTAGAGAAAATTTACTTGATTCAAAGAAATGATAGTACTGAATACGTCTTGTAAAACATTTCTGCAATACAAAGGAATGGCTTTATGTAATCTAAACGCACGAAATTCTTGATGAAAATTAATAATTATATTAGTCAGTCCGAAGTGATTTTTTTTTTCAATTGAAAGATGCGGTTCCTTGGTTCAAAGGAACGTACCATAATTTTACTAAATATTTTTTGAATACACAGAAATGGGGTTTTAACAGGAGTAAATATTTATGTGGTCCTAAGATGTGATATATTGTTCAGAATAAGCATGTATGATACAAAGTTCACAAAATATTAATGACTTCAAAGAACCATGTGCTTGACTCGGAGGAAAGAGATAACTATTTGAGTGTTCTGAAATAAGCGTTACTTGAAATCAAACAAATATTCCATTCTCCTACTAAATTTCCTACAATTTAAAACAAATTTTAATAGCAGAAATACAAAAATGTAAATTTATCATTTGTTCAGAAGTTTAATGTAATAATAATGATAATTTTAATTAATCATCCATGAATACCTCGGGATATGCGTAGCATCATTGTTTTCCATATTTATACAAAAATTTAAATTAACAGTAATCAAAATTTTAACTTTTTTTCAGTTTTAATTTTTTTCATAAATACAGAAAATAATCTTGGTAGGTAGTTCAGGAGGTATTCTGCAGGAGAGCCAAAAAAACGACGCCGCATCGAATTAAGTTATGTAAATTTTCCAAATTTTGCTGAATTTCGCCGTGCAATTGCCTGATGAGCGGACATTTTTTTGGTTGAACAAACCTTGCCCTAATCTCTTAATGCAATATTCTCTCTTTTTTTTTGCTTAAATGCGAACTGAATGGATAGAACCCAATAAGAAAATCTATTTTTTATTGAAAGTTAATTCTTTTCAATTTCAGAGTCTGCTAATCTATTCTTGGTTCAGAATTCATTTCTTTTTAATTAAAAATACTACTATTTAGTTAAAAATTAATTTTTTAACTGATAATGTAACTGTTCTAATTTCTGGTTTAATTTTGATTTTTATTTGAACATTCAGCTATTAAATTTTTCATTTAGAAATATTTTTTTGCTGAAAATTCAACTGAACACTTGATTGAAACTTTAACTTAATTGTTAAACATTTATGTTATTGGTTAAAAATTTTATTATTTTGTTGAAAATTCGTCTTTTTTAACTTGATAATTAATTTTTTTGAACTGAAGATTTAACTATTTCATTATTGGTAAAAAATTGATTAATCTTGGTTGAAAATTCAGCATTTCGGTTGAAAATTGAGGTATTTTGTTGTACATTCGTCTTTTTTGGTATAAAACTATTCTTTTTCATTGAAAAATCAGCAGTTTAGTTGAACATTGAATTAATTTGTTAAACATCAATTTTATTAGATGATTATCCATCTCTTTTTTGAAAATTTAACTGTTTTATCGTAAAAACGTTTTTGTGTTTGTTTAAAAATCAATTTTTCAACAGAAAATCCAACTTTTCCATTTTTCGTTAAAAAATGTTCGTTTTTAATTTAAAATTTATATTTTCGGTTTGAAAATTGAACGGTTTTGTAGAAATTCATCTTTATGGCATAAAAGTACAACTGTTACTTTGAAAATTACATTTAGGTAGAAAATTCTATTGTTTCCGTGGAACATTTAACTATTTGGTTTGAAAATGTTTTGATTGAAGATTCCACTATTTTATCGAGAATTCGCCCATTTTGGTTGAATTTAACAATTTTTTATTTAAAATTAAAACATTTTTTGTTTGAAATATCAACTATTGTATTTTTCGTTGAGAATTCATCTTTTTGGGGTAATTCGACTGTTTTTGATTTAAAATGATTGATTAATGATTATATATATATATTACTGATTATAATGATTATACTTTCACACTAAGTAGTACAATGGAAATTTGCAATTGATTGATTAAAAATAAGATTAAAAAGATAACAGGCGCATGAACAGAAGATTAAAAGTACAACATTGCTGTTTGTCAAAAAATTTATTTTACGCTTTTACTCAATATCAATCGGTAAGGGATAAACTTGTTTTAAAGAGGGCTTATAAGTGCCGAATGCAGTTTGGAGAGTGATCGTGCGAATAACTCCATCTTGTCCTGGATGTGTGTCGATGATTCGATCTCACTTCCACGTCATGTGTGGAATATTATCCTCCTTCAAGACGACGAGTGTCCCGATCTTAATTGCGCTCTGATTAGTGGCTACCTGCCACTTTTCCCTGAAAATCATTTCGTTTAAATATTCCCGATGCCATCGATCCCAGAAGTGCTGCCGCATTTTTTGAGCGAGTTGCCAGCAGCACAGGCGAATGGCTGGTATCTTAAGCAAATTTGTCGTTGGATGGCTAGTCACAGAATTGCCGATAAGAAAGTGACCTGGGGTTAGTGGAAGTAAATCGTTCGGATCGGAAGAAAGAGGCGTAAGTGAGCGAGAATTGAGGATAGCTTCAACCTCGATCACGTGCATGTGAAGCTGCTCATACGTTAAATTTAATTGCCAGCTACGCGGATAAAATGATTTTTAAACGATTTAACTGAAACTTCCCAAAGCCCACTGAAGTGTGCTCTATGGGGTATAAAGTGCCAGGTTACTCCCTGGGTTGTCAGGTAATTTTTAAAGGTTTCATCCTCTTCTGATGAGTTGATATGTTTATACAATTCTTTTATTTCATTGTTTGCCCCCACAAAATTGGTGTCATTGTCTGAACTTACAGATTCAGCAAGTCCTCTGCGAGCGAAAAAACGCGTTAAACAGGCAATAAAAGCATCGGTGGTTAAGTCGCTCGCGAGTTCCAATTGTACTGCCTTGTGGCTAAACAGACGAAAATCGAAACATATGTCTTGATTTTGCTCCGTGTCGATGACGGCGTTCTTCAATGGAAAACGGTCCACAGTAATCTAATCCTGCATTTATAAAAGGTCGCGTGAATGTAAGACGATTCTTAGGTAAGTTTCCCATTAGATAGTTTATTTCGCAGGGTTTCGCTCGAAAGCATTTCATACATTGTCGGCTGTGTCTGGTATCGTTGCGCACGTCGATTGGCCAGTAGCGTTTAACCGAAAAAGACTGCTGTCTGAATTGAAATTTTGATTGAGTGATAAAGCACGCATTTCCTTGGCGAACATTTCTGTCTTAATGACTTTAATGATCACATGTAAAGCAGTATTACTTCTTGCTGGTGTGATTGGACCCTTCAATCGCATTATTTCATCCTTGGTTTTGAGATTATTTAAAAATCGAAAACAATATGCGGTAACTGATTGAAGCTTTTGCATGTTGCTAAGCTTTTGTAGGAAATTATTTCCACCTTGAGCAACCTTTAGGGAGGAGATTGGTTTATCCAATCGCGGCCATGTATTGACATCGTCACTGAGCCAACCCAGACCATGTGACCAAACTACGTTGCTTATAAAATCCTGTGCTTTCTGATCACATGAAAGTAGATCAGCAGGATTATCATGGGTGGGAACATGTCGCTACTTATGAGCTTGAGTTTTTCCCTGTATTTCAGCAACCCGATTAGCTTCGAACGTTTTTAAGGTGTATGGAGGAGTGTTAATCCAATTTGGAACAATGTTAGAATTGAACCAAAAAGAGACCTCTGAAAATTGCATGTGGATTGCTTGTGACGTAGAGCTATATAATTTTGCTAACAAAGTTGCAGCACATAGTTCCAGTCTCGGCAGAGAAATGGTTTTTATGGGGGCGACTCGCGACTTTGAACAGATAAGAGCACAATGATGTCTACCATTTGAGTTTCGAGTGGGACAGGCGCGTCCTATGTCAATTTTCTTTTCCAGAGTCGTTGGATTAAAATTTTAGCTGAAACAATGACTGGCCCTAACAGTCTTAATGGGTTGTAATTTTGAAATTTTAGATAAAATATATCTTTTGGTATTTTGCTTGGAATTTTTTGACAGTTTGACGGTATAAAGAATGGAATCGGTCTTGGGATCCCATGTATAATCCTAAAGCTTTAACCCTTAAAGAACGTGCATCTTTATATCATTGTGCTCCTGACATTAGATCGTCTACGCAGAGATCGCGTTTAAAAATGTCTGCTGCGACAGGGTGTGATTCGAGTTCATCTTCCGCGAGCTGAAAAAGTGTGCGAATTGCCAGAAATGGGGCGCGAGGTGTGCAAAATACAACTCGGTTTAGGCAATAAATTTTGATAGGCTCAGAAGGATTCAGACGTCATAATATTTTCTGAAACCTTGTATCTTCTTCAGCAATGTGAATTTTTGTGTACAGTTGTTGAATGTCTGCAAACAGAGCGTACAAGAACGATCGGAGACGAGTTACAATGGAAAAAAGATCTTCTTGTATGGTGGGATCAACCATAAGAGTGTCATTTAAAGAGACACCTGTCGATGACTTGGCTGAGCCATGAAAAAACAACTCTAACATTTGTGGTCAAAGTAGGCTCTCTTATTACCGCGTGATGAGGCAGATAAAAACGTTAATTCAACATTTCGCGATATTGGACAGAAGAGACATATGTCCTTCGTCAAGGTATCCTTGTATGCATTCGGTATATTGAGACCTCAGCAGCGGATTCTTTTCAAATTTTCTTTCTAAAGCTAAAAAAATGTTGAAAAGCCGTATTACGCGAATCTCCGAACGAGTCCTTCTTGTCATTGAAAGGAAGTTTAGCGGTATAACGACCCGTTTTGTCACGCGTAATATTATTACACGCAGAAAAAAGAACCCTATATTTTACTGAAAACCAAGTTAGATCTACTGATCTTCCAAGTACGCATATGGACAACACGTCAGTTTAGTAAATTTTGCAACTATAGGCAACTGAATATGACTACCATTGAGGGTTACCAGTACCGATTCTCAGGTGCTGCTGATCTGCGGATCAGTAGATTTTACCGATCCAGTCGCTATTCTGCTCTATTCCGCGATGCTGCAATTACGAATTATCATGCCACTTTGACGGATAATATAAACAGATCTAACTTATGTTAACGGTGCCGATTATAGTTTGGACGGCTCTATAAATTGTAAAAAAGTGGCTAAAAAATAATTAATGAATAAACAAACGGTTAATTCTGAGATATATTTTCGGATATACTTATAATTAATCGGTATTTGTGAGTTACAACGCTTATAAGACAATTAAAATTTCGCACGCAAGAGGGGGGTGTTGAACGCATAAACCTAAGCACGCAAGTCGATTACCTTAACCACTACACTATTACACGAGTTACGATCTGTGAAATAATTCCGAAATGCATTTGTAACTAAGGTGGCGACCTCGGTAACGACTTTTGAATACGCGTTCATACCATCGCAACAAACGACAAAAGTTCTCGCATTTACCTCATATATCCATACAAGTCAGCTGGAACAGTCGCGGAACCCAAAAACGTCTTGCTCCAATAAACTCTCAACTGTACATGACCTGTGAATAAGAATTGCCATCCAGAATTGTGTTATTCATTATAAAACCCCTTTATTGCTGAGTGAGAATATAGAGTAATGTGACGACTGTCACAGAAATATAAAAAATAAATGTTTTTTGGGTGATGCAATCCATCCATTGCTGATGGCGTCATGAATTCATCCGGTGGTTCGCGCGGATAGGTTGCGTTATTACGACTTTGAGGGCGAGCTAAACAAGCTATTTGGATCGGTAGCATGTACCGATCCTTCTGTAATGTTCACTGCACCACTATTGTAATCTCGGTTCAGTGGATCTTACATATCTTACCGTATTTCGTACGAGGGAATAGAGGTTTATTTTACTAGGATTGCCGTTAAATTCACCCTAATTTCACTGTGACATTTACGAAATGCTTAGTGCTTTTGACATTTTCACCCCTTCATTAAGAGCAGTTTTTACTGTTAGGGTCACAAGAAACACTTTACATTTCTTGATTAGTAAATATTACATTTCCCAGTAAAAAGAAACTAATTGGGACGAATTGAGAAGAATCCGCCGGGAGCCCTCGTGAACCTTGCTTTTGGACAATCTCGAATTGGAGATGGTGGTGAATTCGTGTAAATTCGTGAAACGTGATAAAGTCTTCAAATATTCTATTCGCCCGAATTCAGTGAAACATTTTTAGGGGATCTAATTCATTTGAATGCGTCAGCGCGAATTATTTTTAGTGTCCGCCAATTCATTTAAATTCGCGAGATTTTGAGTCAAGCCCCAATTCGCCGGAATTCGCCAGCGCGGATACAGTTAAAGACTGGCCTATTCAATCAAATTCGTAAGCTCTAACCAACGCGCTCGGCATAAAGGATCTGTTGTACATAAATATCAATGAGTCCCGTAGCTCAGTGGTCGCCATCTGGACTTTATACACGTGATATCGCTGGTTCGAGTCTCGGGGCATGCAATTTTTATTAATTTTTTTCGAAATGACCTCGACCACGAATTAAAGCGAATTGACATGCATTCAATTCGCTCTGGCCCAAATCGTTTCAACGAATCAGAAAGCAGAATTCGGGCGAATTTAAACATGTTAATTCACCGCAATCCTCCCGAATTAGTTTTTTTACTGGGTTCTTTTTTCTGCGTGTAATGTAATGGGACTCGCAAGCTTGCTCTTCCTTTGAACGTAACTTGACATTGTTTTCTGCCTCTAATTCCCACAGGATAGGCAGCTGGTCTGTGAAACTCGAAATCTGCTAAAATGATATTATGTGGAATCCGAAATAATTTTCGATCTAGAGGTATAGAAGGCATTTGACCTGAAATGTCTTGCAATATGAGAAATGAAATATCGAAAATAGTATCATTGATGCGAGATTTGACCTTTGCTGAGATCGTATGTTTGATACTTGTTTGAAGATTTTCAACTCCTTGTAGTTTGAGCTCTATCTTTGTTCTACACAGGCCGAGAAAAGATGCAAACTTTTCTGTAATTGAGTTGCACTGTGAGCACGAATCTAATAGCGCACGGCATGGAATGAAATGATCCTTGCTATTTTGAATTTCAACCATCACAGTTCCTAAAATTACTTGTGAAGGAGATTGAGCGTGACAGCTAACTAAAGAAGTAGGAGTAGCTGGAAGACTTGGATTCTTAGTCCCTTGATTTTTGAGAGTAAAATTTAGAAGAGTGTTGTGACGTTTTTTGCACTTGCGACAGGGACGTTACGACAATCAATATTGCGGTGAATATTACTGAAACAATTGTGACAGAGAGAGGCCTTTTTCACAAAATCGTACCGTTCTTGTTCTGTCGATCCTAAAAATTCGTTGCAAGCATAAAGCATGTACACCTTTGAGCACAGAGGGCACTTTACTTGCGGACGAGCTTGCGGATTGTCGGCCTTGAAAATTCTTGTCATACAGGATGAAGTTGAACTATAATTTGACCTCGTTTTGATAACATTCTTTGTGGTGGTTTTTTGTAAAGGAGCTTGTTTTTGAGCTACTTGTGTATTTTCAATCAGCGCAAGTCGCGCGAGAAAGGAAAACAGGTCTTTCAAGGTGGGACTTTGATTACCATCTATGGATTACTCCCATTTTTCGTGAGTGTAATTATTGAGCTTTTCTCTAATAATAAAAACTAGAAACGCATCCCAATGGTCTACTGGTTGATCAAGTGCTCGGAGAGCCCAAACGTGTTTTTGCACATGATCCAACAATGAGCGAATTGAAAACTCGTTTGAGATTGTTGGGATTTCGAACAAAGCCTTAATGCGGCTTTCCACGATCAACTTTCTATTCTCGTAACGATTTTTTAACAATTAATTCCCACGCTACAAGATAGTTTTCACTTGATGTTTCAAGGAAAGCCACAACTTCGGCTGCCTCGCCTTTCAAGCAAGCCCTGAGATACAGAAATTTATTAATAGTTGGAATCTTTGGATTGTCGTGACACATAGAGCGGAATGAATCGCAAAATGCAAGGCACGTGTCAAATGTAACATGAAAGGTAGGTGTTGAAAGTTTCGGAAGTTCAAAGTGGGATGCAAGTTGAATTGGAGTTTGTTCTGGAATTGAAATTCCTTGAACGGTACCTGAACTCGGATTTTTTTCAGACTCGCGATTGCCAACTGATTAGACAGTTTTTGTACATACTTTTTTGCTGCACCGCTTATCATATAGAATCGATTTTCGAATGTTGTTCTATCAGTATCATGATCTGATTGAGCTTTTTCATCATCGAGCTGTAAGTTTTCTAATTGAGTTTGAATTGAATTAGAATTATCCCATAATTCTTCGTGTTTTTTCAATCGCAATGCTAAATCGAGGGTTGCGCAGTCTGTATTTTTATCTCTTGCATTCAGTACGCTTTCAAAATTAGTTAATTGGCGCCTTATATTTCCTCGTTGCTTTTTTAAAACCTTTATTTGTATATCTGTCATGATGGTAGTAAATTAACGTACGCAACTTATGAGCATCTATCAAACGAACGTACACGAAATTGAAATGGGAAAGGGTGTAATGAAATGGAATATCGGCAACTCAATGGGCTGGAATTGATTCCTTGACAGTCCTAACACTGCTGCTGGATTCCTTGGAAGTAGAGATGTCCTTTTTTTTGGATTTCAAAAAATGCTGTTGCAGAGTCCTTAGCGACTTCGATGCTTGGAGCGTATGGATATCCTCCTACACGTTATTGGATTGCTTTGTTTTCCTTGTTGGTTATGGCGTGAGAATGAAACCCACTGAATTTGACAGCACTAGCTTTGAAATTCCTAGTTTGAGTCAAATAATTCTCAGACTCATTGATTTATTTAGTTACTAGTTTTACAATCACTAGTTTTACAATCACTAGTTTTACTGAGTTGTTAGTTTTAAATTCACAGTCACTGTTTCGTTGAGTTACTAGTTTTGAAATCACAAAATTCACAGTCACTGTTTCATTGCGTTATTAGTTTCAAAATCACTAATTTCACAGTCACTGATTTGAAAGTCTGTAGTTTTAAAATCAGTAGTTTTATTGTTGTATAACAAAGACAATGTCTCACATTTGTACAAAATGACGCGATTGTATAATACGCGTGTTCGTTTTGTAAAACATCCCCGACTTGAAGGACCAAAATATGTTTGAGCGTAATAGAAAGTATTTAAAAAATGAAGCATTTTGATGTCCCTAAAAAGTGTATAACTTTATGACGACACAAACATATTATTTGAACATTGAAATAGACTTGCCAAATGTTACAGTAGTTAAAAACGGAACTATCTCTCTGAGGCGATGTTGAGAGTTCAGTTGTCAAAAATGGAATAATGCTATGATCGAAGTACAGAGAAGAAGACTTACGGGTCCAGCAATTAGGCTAGGAGTAATAAACTTTAGGGCACGCTCGAGATACCGTGTTAATCTAGAGTTCAAGATGGCGAGATAACGTGATCACTGCTCATGCTCGAAGAGAGAAGATTAAATCAATAAATGAGCATCAGTGGTCAATATAAATTCCGAAAGTCCGGACCTAAACAGTTTAAGGGAAAAAGACCGTCATGAAGGAAATAGGTTCATGTGTTTATATTTTGGTATAACCTCTATAAAGAGGTACAGCTGAATATTAAAATAGACATGTAAATATCTAAAACAAATAGTTACAACGTAACAGAAATATCAACTACTATCATGGGAATGCAGACAACTCTTTCGAGAAAATATGCTAAACGTAAAAGCAAGTTAAATCGATTTGATCAGAATTGTTTATCACTTACCTCCACGTTTAGAATATTTTCTCCAAAAAGCCGAATGCAGCTGCAGTCCCATGTGGTAACCTTCCTGATGGCTGACATTTCCACCCATCCAAAAATGGCCATGGCAACATGCTAGAAAACTCACTATTCCGCGAAATATTTGAGTCGTTTTTTGATTCTATTATATTGATTTTTAGTTGGCAGCTTGTACTATTTCCAGAAAATTATATATTTTTCACGTCGTACGTCAACAAAAACACTAGCCAATGGACCGCGACTTTTTCAACTTCGCAATAAGTCGGGCCCGTCTGAACCGTTTTCACTTGGAATGCATCATATTGCGCAATATACGATTCCGAGGTAATCGTCGAACCGTCTCTCGCCGCTCAAGCTGAGAAACTGCGTGGGCCACCCGTTCTAGGAGTGTCGGTTGTATTTATCTGTATTATCATTGATAGTATTTATTGATTTCAAATAGACCCGCGCTTTTCGGCACATGCGCAGTTGAAAAAGTTGCTTGAAGCAAGTGCAGTGATTCGTGGCCTCGGCAGCCAATGAACGTCGCTTGATAAAAATAAACTGACGACTCGCGATAGAGATGGAAGCCCCTCCAGCCCTAAAATGATCGATCGTGTACGTTTTAAGGCCTTTGTGAATAGGAGGAAGTGACTTATTTTGTTAAAAATTTAACTGATTTGTTGAACATTCTTCTTTTTGAATAGAAAATTCGTCCTTCTAGGATTGAAAATTTAACTATTACGTTGAAAATTCGTCTCTCTTGCTTGAAAGTTGAACTATCTGGTTGTAAATCGAACTGTTTAGTTTATGATTAATTTTTTATTTGTTGAAAATTCACATTTGTAGGTCGAAAATTCAACTATCTGTTCATAAATTAGAACAATTTTGTTGAAAAGAGTCAAGCTGTGTCAGGGTACCATATGATACCAGGCGGCTTATTCGTTTCTTATAATAACTGTAGTTCTCTTGTAAAAAACTACTAATTGCTTAGTGAAATATGAATAATAATTTATTTAGGGCTGTGTATAATAAATAAAGGCAGGTTATTTAAATACAGGAAACGTTAAAAATAACAACGCTTAATTTAAATTATTTTAATTATTAATTTTTATTATTAATTTGACTTAGTTTAAATTTACTTTACTTATTTATACGACAAAAATATTCCCTAATATGCATGCGCTCACAAGAAAATCACGAAACTCGATAAAACCCAACAACACACCTGACAAACTTTGCGTCGTTCGACTTCAGGCCCACTATTTTATGTCGAAAAGGAAGTCCACTAATTGATCCATAACCAAAACTACTATAGAATTGTTAGATATTTTCACTAATTGACTTTATAGTATGAAAAACCTTGAGCTTTATACATTCCCATCTCCCCACACCTCAATACTTTCACCAAAGTGCACGTATTTCTTACACGAAACTTCCCTTTTCTCTCAACACTCACCAATTCACCATGGCAACCCTATCTTACGTCTTACGACTTTCCACCCGCTGCATCCCAAGCAGTTATTATCACTTTGCACTCAGCTTGGCGACACTTAATCTTAGCTTTATTTAGTATCAGCCAAAGAAGATCCAGACAAGGAAAACTTAAAGAGGAAAAAGGCACATTTTAGGAAAATAACATTCCACGTCCCTCATTCCAACAGGATATCACGGGATATCCCCTCAAGACAGAAATTTTAACATCCCTGGAATATCTATACACTGACCAAAATGCTATTGAATCAAAAGTTATTACTTTCGCGCTCGTTCAAAAGCTGATCTTAATAATTCAAACGTATATATGGGGAAAGGTGCCTAACACGGCCTCCCCCTCAATAGTTTTATATAAATCTGTTAATATATTCATCACCAAGTACATACTCTGTGTATTTAAATCAGTGAACGTCCTCACTGATTTCAATCAGTAACCCAATTCTAGCTATTTCAATCAGTGAGATTGCGTTGTGAATCAGTTAAAATTCTTATTGATTATATTCAGTTACCCATTTCTCACTGATTTAAATTTAGAGAGTAGGTAGATACATGCCTTCTAGTTAGTTACAAAGATCCTTTTTCAATAATGCAAGTAATTATTATTATTATTAATTCTGGGTTAAGACCGTAACAGCCCCTGACGCTTGGGTAATGCCGTTGCGTCATGCCTTGCCTTGCACTGCATTATATTATATTATATTATATTGTATTGTATTGTATTGTATTGCATTGCATTGCATTGCATTGCATTGCATTGCATTGCATTGCAT